>LSYV01000160.1:49463-59490 GCA_001584585.1 Gonium pectorale | reverse complement strand
TAACCCGGCGATGCGGCCTGTACGTTCCCGTGCGTTTCCCGTACTGGTATCGCGCCCTCCCGTTCGTTTCTGTGCCCACCCGCCGGGGCGGTGAAGTGTGAAATGTGATGTCGCCCCATCGAGCCGTAACTCTGCCCCCGCCCCTCCCCCGTCGTCCCTGCTGCCCACCCTTTGCCCCGTTTAGGACGGGAGGTGGCGACGCAGGTCCCTCCAACGGCGGCGAGGACTCTGGCACGCACACAAGGTTGGGCTTACCCGACGATGCGGCCTGTGCGTTCCCGTGCGTTTCCCGTACTGGTGTCGCGCCCTCCGTTTCGTTTCTGTGCCAACCCGCCGGGGCGGTGAAGTATGAAATGCGATGACGCCCCATCGAGCCCTAATTCTGCTCCCGCCCCTCCCCCTTCGTCCCTGCTGCCCACCCTTTGCCCGTTTAGGACGGGAGGTGGCGACGCAGGTCCCTCCAACGGCGGCGAGGACTATGGCACGCACACAAGGTAGGCCTTTTCCGGTGCTGCGGCCTGTATGTACGTTTCAGTGCGGCGCCGCTGTGAGCTTTTACCCGTTATAAATACAAACCATTGGCGTACCTGCTTTCTCCCACCCCCTCCCATCCCATCATATGCAACAGTGCTGGCAAATTCAGACTGTCTATGCCCAACAAGATGCTCAAGGCTAAGCTCGCTGCACTCCAACAGCGCTACAAGGTCTATCGCGAGCGGCAGGAACAGCTTCTGGAAGCAGTGAACTCCGTTCGTGCTAGCGATCTGCCAGCTCTTGAGGCGCATGTCGAACGTTTGTGCGAGGCTCGCTCTCGTCTGCCGGCGGAGGTGACGGACAAGGACGATGGCTTGTGGTTACGGAGCTACCGAGAGCAGCAAGAAAGGCAGGCCCTGGAAAAGCACAAGTAAGGGGCCCTCGTGCACAGTGCTGCAGTACAATTAGCAGCGCAAGTGTTGCAGTACAATTAGTAGCGCTTTGGCCGATTGCAGGAAGGTTATGGCGGCTGTCAGTCCTCGGATGAAGGAGCTGTACGAGCGCTTAGCAGCACGACGGCAGGAATGCCAGTCCCTGGCAGAACAGTACGAACAAGCCACGACAATACACCGTGCCCCGTAAGTTGGGGTTTGCGACGGGTCGTTTGGGATTGCCTTTCACACGGCCTGTGGTTGCATGCACGAAGGAGTATGCAATATGTTGGCCACGAGGACACTGTCGCCTATGCACAAATATGCGGTTGGCCTCCCTCAGGACCGAAGGCAAAGGTGCCTCGGGGCTGGTGGGAACAGACCGCGGACACTCGCACAGTGTTAGTCTTTCCTGCAGATGAATGCTACACGATGTTGCCTTTGTTATAGTTTACAGCTAGCCTGGCAGTCGATGGCCATCTATGGAGAGCCGTGGTTACTTACCCTACCTCCCCAATATGGTGTCCTTCTCGTCGATCACACGGCTTATTTTGTGCCCGGTGGACATGCGCAGGCCTGACGACGGCGACAGAACTGACGTCGCCAGCCCGGTGGAGAACGGTCGAATGTCTGGTGAAATGGGCATCCGCCAGCACGCTCGAGCCGCCAGCACCGGTGAGGCCCCGCCGGGTGCTGGCGAGTACATCGGCGGCGGCGGTGGCCTCGCGGAGGATGAAGATGAGGAGCCGTTTGGTGGGCACACGGACCGGTGCGTGCATGTGTAGCTAGGAGGGATTCGATGAGGGTCCCGCGCAGGTGATTCGATGGCGCAGGTGAACCTGGGCCAAGCCCGTTCTGATTGCCGGGCAGGACAAGATGTCTCCTTGCAAGTGTGGCTGGCTCATTATGTCTTCCTCTGTCATCCCACCAGTGGTCGTACACTTCTACTTGCCTCTTCCTGCCATATGCAGAGACATGGAAAGCGGGGAAGGGAGCCCAACATACGTGACCGATTCTGAGACAGAAGATGATTACGGTGTGCTGCACGCTGACACGGACGAAAGTGAGTTCTGTTTCCAAATTGGGTTGTCTTGTTCTCGTTCGAGCTGATTGGGTTTCATATGCTCCGTCCAGCACGTTCCGTTAGCGGTGTATCTTCCATAGCCGTGGCCTAACTTTCTCCTCGCTGCCTGCCCTCTGTCCGTCATGGCAGCTGCCACGGTGGCCGCCCTCTTCCCTGACCCGCTGCCGCAGATGCCGGCTGGCACCAGTAGTGCCAGAGCTGGGGCCAAGGCGGCCGCTGCTGCATGTGTTTGCGGCCGCCACCACCCTCGCCTGCGGTCTGGCTCGCCTGAGTGGCTCAAGGAACACAAGCTGGACCTCATCTACGAGGCCTACACTCGAGATGGTGAAAGGGTGCAATGCCCTACCGTCATCCAGACGGCCTTCACGATGCTGCAGCTGCAGGAGGAGTTTAATATAGGGAAGACGCAGTTGGACGCGTTGCTGTGTCTGGTCTTCAAGCGCCTAGTGCCCCAGCCGTGCCTGCTGCCCTCAACCCTCCACCTCCTGAAAAAGCTCATCGGTGCCAGGCACTGGTCTGAGTTTCAGGTGCACGTGTGCGACACTAAGCACTGCCCAGGGCACGTCTTCGACCCGCTGAAGAAGAGCGAGTGGGAGGCGCACAAGGACGACTGCTGCCCACACTGCGCAACGCCCCGCTTCAACGTGACGGTGATAGGAGGTACGTGCATGTGACGCTTGCTTCATTGTAGTTTGATGCCATTCTAGTGTAATGTATGCGTTACAGACTCTATCTCGTGTTTCTGGGTTCCATTATTATGCTGCGGTGCTTCAACTTGTCTGAATGGTTGCACGTATGGCGGCATACCTGCAGAACATCAGCATATCGAGCCGCGCAGCTGGTACATCGACTTCGGGCTGGAAGAGACCATCCAGCTGCTGGCCTTGAGCGACGACTTCACCGTCAAGCGTGCCAGCGGGAGGGCGCCGGACGAGCACGGCGGCCACTACATGCAGGGTATGTGGGGCTGTGGAAATGCCTTGGGCCTCCTAGTTCCGGCCCATCAGGTCCAGTGCCGCAATTCCGTTCAAGAGCGTATGGTCATTTCCCCGGAGATTGCAGTATGCTGTTTTGGGCAGGGCGCGCATGGCCCTTCATTCGTGTCCTTGCGTATCGGTATGGCCGTTGAGCCACACTGAGATTATGGCTCCCATGTAGGCGATGCCTTCAAGAAGCTATGCGTGTACCTCCGCAATGCGCCCATGGAGGAGTGGAGCTCCATCTACGCCCTGCTGTTCGACTTCCTGGAGCCGTACAAGTCCGTCACGTACTCCATAGGCGTCATGTATGTGCAGTTGCAGGACGTGCCCCTTGCTGACCGGGGCAAGTCCTTTACCTGTGCACCCCTCCTCATCACCCCCGGCCCCACCCAGCCGAACAACATGCCAGTCCACATCGAGAAGACGTACAAGTCGTTCGCCAAGCTCGGCACAACCGGCATGCGTTTGCACGTTGCGCCGCCTCTGCAACGGGCTAGCCCGTTGAAGAGGCGCCAGACGGTTACCGTCCAACACAAGGCCTTCCTCTTCTCCTGGCTCGCTGACACCATGGCTCGGATAAAGTGCTCCAACTTTGTCGGCGTAACCTCCCTCTTGGGTGCCTGCACGTGGTGCATGTGGTACGGCTTGGGCATGCCAAACGCGGGGACTGGGACAACGACACGCTTTTTTGGCTACAATGGGCCGCGCACGCAGCTGAACGGGTGGGTTGTGCAAATGTTTCCAGCAAGGCCTCGTACATGACGTTTTTTGATAGCAACGCCATCTGCCCGCAGGTGGGCCACTGCAGGGTTGTTCTTGAATGCCCGCTTGTTGCGTACCATTTCAATGTCTCATTTTTCAATGTGCCTGTGCAGTGCACTCAGCACTCAGATCCCGTCCCTTGCTCGCGAAATGCCCCCACCTCTGGTTTGCAGGGAGAAGATGCGCGTGGGCGACGCACGCCTGAAGCTGTCCAACCAGGACTACATCGATCGAGGCCAGCGGGTGCACAACGAGTACCAGAAGTCCGCTGCTGCGGGCCTGAGACAGCAGCGGGTTGACGGTGCTACCGGTTTGCTCCCTATTGTGGACTTGGTCCGCCGGCCCAGCGCTGATGGCTCCGCCATGCTTGGCTACATTGACGTGCCAAACCTGTACGTCGTCCCTGCTGCGCACGCCCTGCTCAACGGGGTCCTCGATAACTTCCTTGATGTTATCCTGGTTCGGGAGCTGCCTGTGCCGCCTGAGCAGACACCTTTCGTGGTGGACGCAGCTGGCCGCAAGGTCATCCAGAAGCGCGCCAAGGACATATTCGTTAGCTCGGACTTTGGGCGGAGGTATCGGGACATCATGACGTACAGGTGGGGTTGACTAGCGCAGATTTGCGCCATCTGCCGGAATTGGCTGCTTGCTTAGTTGTGGTGCCATCTGCTGGCATGTTTTCCACCACCGCTTGGGTGTGCGGTGAATCGCAGAATGCTAGCATATCACCCCCCACGCACATCCGATGCGCTCTATGCGCTCGTGCCAATCACTTGCTTCTGAAAAACCCATGCCCAGGGGCAGCTGGACCATGGAGGACAAGCTACACTTCGTGGAGACCATCGCACCGTACATCTTCAAGGATGTTCTCACTGAGGAGCTATCCCTCATGTGGGCTCACCTGACACACGCTATTCTTCATTACTTCCGGCCGGGCCGCTTTGACACCCGCAAGGACTTCCTCACCGCTGCACGCGATGCCCATGAAAGCCTGCTGATGTTCGCCCGGCTGGCCGAGCAGTACGATTTGCCAGAGAAGACGTTCTCCCTCAATCTGCACATCGCCGTGTGCAGGTGGGTGCTGCCTCGTGCGTTTAGTAGTTATCGAGGGAATGAGCGTGGCTAGGCATGCATGCTGGCTGAGCGCAGCGCCCGCTCGGCCTGCAGCTACAAATTTTGTGGGTATATGTGTGCTTGATGCGGGTTGCACCGCATGGATCGCCCTAGATTTTGCACTCGAGGCTTCATGCTGCCTTGCTGCGTTGTTATTGAGCACTCTGTATGTGGATGAACTAAATGCATCTCCTATGTATGTATGTGCATGCACGTCGGGCAGGCTATATGAGCAGGAGGTGGCCAGGGGATCGGCGGCAGCGGACAACGAGTTCGTTGTGGAGCGCATGATGCAGGACTTCAAGAGGGTGGCGGGGCGTCGGGTGGCGGTCAAGATTGAGGAGCACTTCGCCGAGCAGCACCTGGTAACGCGTGCCATGGCATGGGTCCGGCGTGATCACCCGGAGCTCCTGGACCTGTATGCCATGCTGGGGCAGAGCCAGCGAGACCTGACTATCCCCAAGTTCGACTGGGGGGGTGAGGGGATGTGCCTCCTTGGCGCAGGCTGCCCTGTTGTGTCCGACCGGCGCACATCACCTCGACCCCGTGCGGTGGAGGTCCTTGAGGCGTCAACCTGCCTCACAAGAGACGACCAGCAGGGCGTCCATCTGTGGTTCGAGAGTGAGTACCCCGGCAAGCGCTGCAAATAGCAGATATGCGGGATATGTTGCGTTTCATTATTCCTCATTGTCGTGATGCGCAATAGAGTGGCTGCAACGACGGTCCGGTGGTACCTCCTATCATGCATGCAGAGCGCCGCGGCAGTTGGTTCCCGCGGGCCGCCTTGGAGGCGGTCCTGTCAAGCCGGAACGTGGAGGCTTGGCGGCAGCAGCGCCCGCAGGACACGGTGGAGGAGGATGCTGCCCGGTCACTTGAGGCTCATTCAGGCGCGGCGGAGCAGGCCGTGGAGGCCCTGTGGCGCGCAGCAGAAGCAGCGAAGGTGCACGCTGGAGCTGCTGCCCTGGCTGTGCCCAATGCTCTTGAGGCGTGCCATAAGCTTATCGCTGCAGCCAACAAGGCTGCCAAGCAGGCGGCAAGCGCTTCACGGGCCTGCCAGGGCCGGGGCCTCAGCGCTGGCACTATCTTCGAGATCGTGGACCCGGTTCGGACCGCGGCGGACGAGGCCCGTGTGGCCGCTTTGGCGGCCGCGCGTTCAGCGATGGACGTCGTGGCAACGCTGTCCAAAGCCGTGCAGGGTCTTGCTAACGGGCTGCTGTCCCTTTCAGAGATTCAGCGCTCAGTGCAGCAGCTTCAGGAGGTCGTAATGGCTGCGGCGGTGGAGCCTCAGCCTCCTGTTGTTAGCTGCAACGCTGGTGAGAACGGTCACATCCCGGCCGCACTGATACACGACAAAGCGGAGATCAACGGTACGGAGCTGTTCAGCGCGCGGTACAAGCGTGCCACGCGCAGGCGCTCGTACTACTTCCTCATCAACTACGACAAGGAGAACACGAGAACCGGAGCCGTGGAGTCAACGCCGTACTTTGTCAAGGTCAAGTACTTCATTCGGCTGCCGTCAGTGAGGGACGTGCCGGTGCTGGGGGACGATGGCATGGAGCGTGATGGCCCTGTGCTGCCCCGCGTGCGTGCGGCGGTTGTAGAGTTCGCTGAGGCTACAGAGGTCCTGCCCCCTGGTGATGCAGAAGCAGCCCAGAATCCTGAGCACATAGGTGGGCGCCTCTTCTATGTGACGGACTCTGCGTTGAAGCCGTACATGATTCCTGCCTCCGCGTTTGCCGAGGCGGCCTGGTGCAAGGTCATCGTGGCCTTGCCGCGGAAGATGCGGCCAGACTGTGACGAGCCACCGGGGCGCACTTACTTCATGCCGTACAACCACAGCACGTTCCGATAGATTGGCTTAGACAGGTACCTGATTGCCTTTCTTAGAGAGATACGCCCAGACGTTTCTTTGGGGTCGCGGCGCGCGTGCCCTTCACCTGCGGTGGTTGGGACGACTAGCCCCGCAGAAGCATGTTCGGCCTTGGGCGGTGCTGCATTGAACATTGATACGGAGATACGCCCAGACGTTTCTTGGGGGTCGCGGCGTGCGTGCCCTTCGCCTGCAGTGGTTGGGACTACTAGCCCCGCAGCAGCTTGTTCGGCCTTGGGCGCTGCCGAATCGAACATTGATACGGAGATACGCCCAGACGTTTCTTGGGGGTCGCGGTGCGCGTGCCCTTCGCCTGCGGTGGTTGGGACTACTAGCCCCGCAGCAGCTTGTTGGGCCTTGGGCGGTGCTGCATTGAACATTGATACGGAGATACGCCCAGACGTTTCTTTGGGGTAGTGACGCGCATTTTCTTCGCCTGCGGTGGTTGGGACTACTAGCCCCGCAGCAGCTTGTTCGGCCTTGGGCGGTGCCGCATTGAACATTGATACGGAGATACGCCCAGACGTTTCTATGGGGTCGCGGCGCGCGTTCCCTTCGTCTGCGGTGGCTGGGGCTACTAGCCCCGCAGCAGCTTGTTCGGCCTTGGGTGGTGCCGCATTGTACATTGTTATGGAGATACGCCCAGACGTTTCTTTGGGGTAGTGACGCGCATTTTCTTCGCCTGCGGTGGTTGGGACTATCCTACTAGCCCCGCAGCAGCTTGTTCGGCCTTGGGTGGTGCCGCAGTGAACATTGATACGGAGATACGCCCAGACGTTTCTTTGGGGTCGTGACGCGCATTCCCTTCGCCTGCGGTTGCTGGGACTACTAGCCCCGCAGCAGCTTGTTCGGCCTTGGGTGGTGCCGCATTGAACATTGATACGGAGATACGCCCAGACGTTTCTTTGGGGTCGTGACGCGCATTCCCTTCGCCTGCGGTGGTTGGGACTACTAGCCCCGCAGCAGCTTGTTGGGCCTTGGGTGGTGCCGCATTGAACATTGTTACAGAGATACGCCCAGACGTTTCTATGGGGTCGCAGCGCGCGTGCCCTTCGCCTGCGGTGACTGGGACTACTAGCCCCGCAGCAGCTTGTTCGGCCTTGGGTGGTGCCGCATTGAACATTGATACGGAGATACGCCCAGACGTTTCTTGGGGGTCGCGGCGCGCATTCCCTTAGCCTGCGGTGGTTGGGACTACTAGCCCCGGAGCAGCATGTTTGGCCTTGGGCGGTGTTGCATTAAATCTCGTGGGGGAAGATAGGGAGATATGCCCATGCGTTTCTTTGGGGTCGTGTCGTGGGTGCCCTGTGCAGTGGGACTACTCGTCCCCACGGCAGCTGTTTCAGGCTGGGGTTGTGCTAACAATGTAACCCAAACGGTAGCTCATCTTGCACTGCCAGAGGGTACGTAGTGGATACATACTCCTGCACGGGCTGCAGCATCTTCGTGTCCCAATAGCACTGCACACCGAGAATATGCAGCAATAGGTGTTATGGATGGTGACCTGCAGCCGCCATGGACCGAGGTCGGGGACCGAGGTGGGTACTGATGAGCCGTACCACCTGTATGTGTCTTCCTCAGTACACTTTCGCCATGCAGGTGCGGCATCTAATACTGTCTGTTCACATTGCAACTTGCAGACTACATATACTTGCCACCCTAAGCATACCTCCGCGTCTCTGCTCAAATGATGGCCGCTGTTGGTGTCGAGCCGAAGGGCCCAACGACTCACGTCATGCTGACTGGAAACGAGCGCATTTGGGAGACAAACTTGGCGTCGACAGCCGTGCTGCCGGCCGACAACAAGCTTCGCGGATCCGTCCTTCTTCAACCCCCGGAGGGATGCCAGTGCTTGGTGCGTGGCCAGAAGTGATTGTCCGTATGAGATGGATCGAACAAGCCGATGAGTTCCTACTGAAGCACTCGCTTGCTGCCTTGGCGCCAAAAACGCAGGTCCCCGGAGGGCCTACGGACGTCATCAAGCCTACGGACCGTGTATACATCGCCTTCATCGTCGACAAGGATGCCAGGCGCAAGGCGTGGGTGGGCGCCGGCTACCTGGAGATTGG
The DNA here is from genome assembly GCA_001584585.1 of Gonium pectorale. Classification (NCBI taxonomy): domain Eukaryota; kingdom Viridiplantae; phylum Chlorophyta; class Chlorophyceae; order Chlamydomonadales; family Volvocaceae; genus Gonium; species Gonium pectorale. Next base: position 50,707 of record LSYV01000160.1, on the reverse strand, counting down.
CATGATCGGCGAGGCCCACCCTGAGAGCATATTTTACGTCGCCAACGGTGCCAAGGCTGGCGAAGTCGGTGCCGACGAGAAGTCGTGCCCAATCCCGGGATCGTGGCACGTTGTTATCTGCCCCCTTACTGGGCAATGGGGCGCGGTGGCTGAGGGAAAGGGTGGACGGGTGTGGGCATGGATATGCGACGATGCGCGCCAGGACTGGCCGCTGTCCTGCACGGTGGAGGGGCTGACCTTCGTCACCAGCCACTCGTACCTGTTCAGTGCGGTCAGCGTTGCTGACTTCGGGTGCGAGACGTTCAGGGAAATCTTCCGCACGCACGTGCTGGGGATGGCCCCGACAGTGGCAGTGGCCGCCCCGCCGCCCGTGGCCCCCGCCGCCGCCGCCCCGCCAACCGCGGCCGTGGCCGCTCCGCTGCCCACGCCCGCCGCGGCCCCGCGGCCCCTGGCCCCGGCCACCGCCGCCCTGCCGCCTGCGGCCAAGGCCGCTCCAGTGCACGTGGCCAAAGCCGCCCCTGTGCGCACGGCCAAGGCCGCCCTGCCGCGCGCGGCCACGGCCGCCCCACCGCCCGCGACCGCGTCCGCCCCGCCGCCTGCGGCCGACCCGCCGCCCGCGGCCGCGGCTGCCGTGCTACGCGCGTCACGCGGCGTGCCGCCGTGCCCGCTCTGTCGCCCGCCGCTGTGGCCGCACCGCCGCCCGCCGCCGTGGCCGCACCGCCGCCCGCCGCCATGGCCGCTACTCCGCTTGGTGACATGGCCGCCGTCCTGGATGCCGTTAACGCCGTGCCAGAGACTCCCATCCCGGCATCGGAGGCGGAGGAGAGTGAGAGCGAGGACGAGAGTGGTGGTGACTCGGACAGGTCATCGGACAGCTCCTAGACAGCCTGGATGGTCCCGCTTGTCTCAACACCGATGGTATCTTAGATGAGTGTGGTCAACCGGTATCATGCATGTAGGTGGGTAGTCAGTAATAAGGGGCATAAGGGCCGGCTGACGCGAAGTTGTGGTTGGGACCCGGTGGGTTAAAGTGGGCACGAGAGTAGCCTGGCTAGCGCCCTGAGTAGCAAACCACATGCACTTCTTTATTTGGCGCATTGGCTGATCGTAAGATGAATGACTGGGTTTGGCGTTCCGCGCTTTCCAGTCGCAAGCGGTCGGTTCAGTAGATTGCAACCTATGGGTAACGGTTTGCTTTCCCATTGGAGTAGGAAGTTCCTTCCGGGGGGCCCGTCTGCTCGTAT
>LSYV01000159.1:41250-52654 GCA_001584585.1 Gonium pectorale | reverse complement strand
AACGCGGTCCCATAGACGTGAAAAGGGCTTACAACGCGGTCCCATAGATATAAAAGGGCTTACAACGCGGTCCAATAGAGGTAAAAGGGCTTACAACGCGGTCCTCTGTGGTTAAAAGGGCTTACAACGAGGTCCCATAGAGTTCAATGGGCTTACAGCGCGGTCACATAGATTGAAAATGGCTTACAACGCTGTCCCCTGGGGTTAAAAGGGTTTACAACGCGGTCCCATAGAGTCAAAAGGGCTTACAATGCGGTCCCATAGAGTCAAAAGGTCTTACAACGCGGTCCAAGATAGTTAAAAGAGCTTACAACGCGGTCCCCTGTAGTTAAAAGGGCTAACAACGCAGTACCTTGGGGTTAAAAGGGCTTACAACGCTGTCCGTTCAGTCTTTAATGTGAACCCATGATTTGTCTATATATAATACCATTACCCATGTACTGAACAGGACTTTTGGTGCTCCGGAATGTCAAATCAAACGGGAGCAGCTGCTGTGGAACATGACGAGGTAAGGTCATTCAAGCGATAAATGTTTTGATGTTAAGCAAGGATATGGAAGGCACTGGCTAACTTAATTATGTGCCTGATTTGTCAGGACGAGTATGCTGGCGAATGGTCCAGCCTATTAGGCAGTTGCCCGCCTACACAGGCGCCGGTAATGCAGTCGGATGTACCAGGGGCGGATCAAGGTGGAGGCACAGCAGTGGTGCCTGGAGCAAAGGTAAACACATACGAGGAGGGACCTTGAAGGCAATGATAGAAGAAACAATAACAGCCGGTTGTGGGAGTTGTTTAAAAGTTCAATATATGATGCTTAGTATGTGATGAAATGGTGATGTCAAAATAAATTGTTTATGTTTGAATGCCCTACGGAACAGGCCGGAGGTGTGGCGGCGTCGATGCAGGGCAACCTGGACAAACCTGCTGATGAGAAAGACTCGCACGGCCCAGGTCAAGACACTCAGGTGAATTTGACGTAGGCGCTTGTTACACGGATCGGCATCAAGTAATATTATATTTATATATAGCCTAATATTTTGATCTGAACAAAATGACTCCTTTGTGATCGATGAGAATTTTGCGATCAATTACGGAATGCCAATTAATTAGTTGTGCTTTGGTTGCTTATAGAAACCGGCTGGAGATGTGGCGGCGCATGTGCTTGGCAACCAGGACGAGCCTGCTGGAGGACAGGGCTCCGGACCAGGACAAGTCCCCGAGGTAAACCTTAAATGTATGTATAGAGAAATATAGCAGTATTCTATGTATGTTTGATGCAAACGTCAGTGCTTTATGAACGAACCAACTTTCAAACCTTTACAAATGTGTGATGAAGAACTGAATCTGAATTTATTTTTGCTTGAATGCCTGTAGACAACTGGAGCTAGTGCGCAGCCTGAGCCGGGCGAGCAGGTCAAGCCGGCAGGAGGAGAGGGCAAACCTGCTGGAGAAGAAGATAAGGTGAATTTTGACCTGTACTCCTATATATATTATATGAATCTTAAGGCAGTGTGATCCGAACAAACAATCAAGTCATTAATCGAGGATGAATGTGTGCTAAAGTACAACATGCTAGATAAATTGTTGTTTTGAATGGGGATAGGCTTTTGGAAGTGGGGCGCCACCACAGCCGGTAAAGCCTGCCGGATGTAAACTGACCTTGCAGACGATCGATTGGGAAGAACAGCTGAAGAAGTTGGAGCTGTTTTACAACGACGCGTCCTGGTTGAGAGCGTGTTCGAAGGTGGACGACGTGCTGCAGGAGCTGAGGAACAAGGAGGCGGTCGTCAGACACAAGGTATGTAGTCACAAATAACAGTGTACGGAGTACTTGTGACTGCATGAATACCTTATAGGAGCGAAATCGTACAGGAGCTATAAAATAGCAAAGCGGAGTTTATAACTAGGTATTCATCAATGATGGACTGAAAAAGTCTAAAGACAACTAACGTGACTCATTCTCAGGTGAAGCATCCGTTCGAGTTCCCTGACAAGAGGCTGCAGATCGGCGAGATCCCAGACGACATCCAGGTAGAGATCGACGCGGCCGAGGAGCTGCTCACGTCAGGACGGCACGGCAAGGACTGCTTCAACCTGGAGTCCGAGTATATTGTAAGTGGAGGTGCCTTTTGCATGTTCAATTGTTATATTCATATGAATAGCCAGTCTACTTCATGAGTATCAAGCATGCAAGCGTGTAGAGAGTCATATTAAGCACTACTCTATGTATTTTTCTAAAGCCCCATGCCACGTCCCCAATCTATTTTACTCAGGACGATAAGATCATCATTTCGTTCTTCAATGATCTTGGGCCGGATGGGGAAGGGGCCTTCGACATGGAGACCATCGACGACCTATCGCAGAACTACCAGCGCAAATGGGAGCGAGGTCTTTTGCGCAGTTGCCACCTGCGCTGGAGATTGCCTGATGCAGCCGTAATTGTGGCGTTCGCCAAACTGGGCATGGACAAGTACGGGCTGTACCACAAGGACATCCCAGCAACGGAGGAAGGTCTTGTTTTCTGTCCAGCCGCGGTGTGCCATAAGAACCCTAAAGTGGCCCACGTATGGAAGGCCAAACAAGATGACAAGAAGGTAATTGCGGGAGGCGGTATGGTTTTAGTGGTGGGTTTGTGTGTTTATGTACTGAACTGGTACAACTAACCCTACTTGAAAACCCTAACTAACTAGTAGGGTTATAGTTTAAACCTAGGGTAAACTAACCCTTGAAAACCCTAAAACCCTGTCTTCATCATTGCTCATCATCTTAACCCATTATGGACTAATTTCTGGTAATGAATCACACAGGACCCGGAACTACGGACTTACCACATGGGCAAGAACACCCTCGCCATGAACAATTACCGTTCACACCACCTGAGTGGCACCAAAGCCCCAGTCGCCCATTTTGGGCTGGAGCAAGGCCAAGCGCTCTACGTCCCGTTTGAACATGGTGGAACCACTGCCATTCCAAACGTCCAGCGCTACCGGCAAGCGCTGCTCAACGTCAGCATACGCCGCTCGCTGGAGGACAAGGGGAAGACGCTGTGGTACCTCGAACAGGGGAACTTCATCCTGTACAACCACTCAGGTGCGTTGATACCTAATTCGCATAGATACAAATTGTGCTTGACGAAAGGAGACATGATATTAATGTTATAACATCTTGTTTATTTGTGATGAAGGTACTATCAAAGAGCGTTTAAGGACCTGCCTAGTGTTTTAAACCCTAAACCCTAACACGATCATAATTATCCCTCAAACTTGTATAATATGATAGCATAAATGATGTGCAACCGTGATGCCGTATTCAATGTACATGCAGTTGCCCAGGAGGTCTTGGACATGTTCCCCCACGTGGACCGCCATACGAACCCCTTCATCCTGAAGAACTACATCCCGCATCAAGACAACCCCGAGCTGGCTGAAGAAGAACGAACTCATCCCATGGAGGAACTGGTAGGTGGATGCTTCTATGCGAGTTTCAAAATCCAGTTATAAAAACCCCAAAATCCTAAACTGTAGTTGACGGTGAACCTGACAAGGCTACTGAAATAAAATGGATCGACCTATTGACAAGGCTCAAAATGAAATAACACGGTATGACCTACTGCTGGTCTTACAGGGCCTTCGCTGTGTCAAGTCCACAAAGAAGAACCAGCTGCTCAGCGACGAGGAACAATCACCCAAGTCGCCAGAAGCAAGGGCACGGAAAGTGGGGTTCTCGTTTGCGAAGCCAGCCAGCACGGTTAGCCTTGGCAAAAGTGTGGGTGTCCCAGGAGCAGGCGGTCGCACAGCAGCTGGCGCTGGCGCCGTCGCCGGCGCTGGCGCTGGCGCTGGCGCTGGCGCAGTAGCTGGCGCTGGTGCCGGCGCCGGCGCTGGTGCTGGCGGCGCCGGCGCTGGTGCCGGCGGCGATGGCGCTGGTGCCGGCGGCGCTGGCGCTGGTGCCGGCGGCGCCGGTGCTGGTGCCGGCGGCGCTGGCGCTGGTGCCGGCGGCGCTGGCGCTGGTATGTCCAGTGCACGTAGAGGCAGTGCAGCTGCAGGTGGAGCTGGGGCATCCGCCTCCAGAGCTGACGCAGGTGTGGCCCAGGAGCTGGCAGCAAAACCCAGCAGCCTTCTAGCCGCGCCAGATGCAGGCACCAGGCCGATGGCCATGACTGCACGAAGCGGTGGTCTTGCGCTTGCAGCCGGGGGACAGGCTGCCTCAGCAGGTCCATCACAGGGGCAGAGACTCGCAGCATATGTTGATCGCCCGCAAGAAGGCGTGCTCAAGGAGGGCTTCATGGAGGATGACGAGCACCAGTACCCGAGCGAGGAGGCTGTTGCGATGGCGCTTAACTTTGTGCAAATCCTGCCTGGTTGTGGGCCCAAGGCTGAGAGGATGATCCAGGACTACATGACTGCGCTTCACGTGAAAAGGGGGAAGGTAGGTAACAGCAGATGATCCATTCTGTGTTTAAATTAATGATCATTCCTTACAGTATACACAGGCACACAATGTCGACCCTACGTATGTGATTGTTATAGGATTAAACCAGGTCGAATAAATCATGCACGGTAGAAGATAAGGTAGTAGTTCAGCGCTTCAACCTTGTGCTGTAGATGGAGCAACTTAGTGGTAGAAGTAATCTACGTTCAAACCCTTCCACAGATCCCGGCACTGCCCAATCAAGAGGCAGGCAAGAACAAGAATCAACTGGCGTTCTGCGACATGCAGTTGATGACGGGCATCACCCGACTCCTGAGGGGCTACATGACGGACGAAACGGAGGACATGGAAGTGCGGGTGAGTACCTACATGGAGTACATAACGTTTACATTTTGTCGATGGGGATTTTAGTGGAACAGTGTATACTAGATACCTGCTACTTGATGAGTTAATGCAACGTGAACAAATATGGCTGCAAAATGTATTTTCTCACCCACACCATGCAGGTGGTGATCCTGGACATGGGCCAGAAGCTCTTTGTTAAGATTACGAAGAGTGACGGGACCGTCGAGCAGCACATGGCCGAGCCTGGATCTTGGATGTACATCCAGTCCGTCTTCACCTGGGGCTGGCTGCTACTCGAGAACCTGCCCCGCCTCAACTCAGAGGCGTTTCGCTACATGAGCAGCGGGCTCCAGGCAGAAGTGACTCGCCTGAAGAAGTGCGTCAATGTTGGAGTGGTGGAGGAGGGCGGCTCAGAACGACTGATGAAGCCGGACGCTCTGTGGGCCGAGTCCCACAAAACACCGTCTACCCGTGACATCAACGGCATGTCGGTGGAGCTCGTCAGGTCTATCTTGATGCTGCGAACCCTGGTGAGAGTTTTCCATGTGTGGGGGTAAAAGAGAAGATATAAGGGTTATGTTAGGGTTTTGGGGTTTTTGGTTTGGTTTGAAAGCCCTGCTATGCCAAGGTACACAAATGACCACACTAGTATAGATCAGGTTAGTTTAGTCAGTTTATAATCCGATTTGGCATTGAAGAAACCAATTTGGCATTGAAGAAACCTTCATAAATTTGCCAAAAACCCAAACCCCTTTTTCATGCAGCACAAGAAGGTCGTGGGACTTGCCAATGCGGTGCACGCCAGCAGCCACGCCGCCACAGTGGCCATGAAGGAGCGCGCTGCTGCGGCGGTGAAGCGCGATCAACTGGTGGAGGAGATCTTCAAGAAGACTCACTCCAAGCCGCAGGGACCCTTGGCAGCAAGCGTCCACCCCAGCTTCTTCTCCACACGGATGCCAAACAAGCTGGCGGCTTCCTCTGGCAGCATGTGTGGCAAGGTCCCTATCGCCATCGGCAGCATGTTCAGCTTAATGCCGGACTATGCCCAGCAGTCCTACGTGTACCTGGAGGACAATGGTGGCGCAGAGGAGATAGAGGAGGCATTTGAGCAGGTGAGAAATTCATGGCTATGCCATTAATTAGTTTGCGATTAGTCTCACGATTTGGCTTATTGACCACAGGGGTGTAAATGAACGCATGAATCTTGTTTATAATAGGAAGACCGCTGGGGTGAATAGGAATGTACAAATGTAGTTAAACGTAATGATATTTAGGTTATAATAAAGCTATGATAGGAAAGTATGTGTTGTATGCATGATGATAAGGTCATGGTTAAACTCGTAATAAAGAATATGCACATACCCCAATAAATGCAGGTGATGGCCAAGTATGGAAACATGCCTGCGGCTGTCATGGAGCCGTTTGGGAAGGAGATTGTGCGGCGGTGTCTGCTGAAGCAATGCAGGGAACGGGGCTACACCCTGCCTGTATTTCAGCCGATTCCAGAGGAGGACATGGAGGACACGGAGCCGCTCAGGCAGGAGGAGGCGGACGAGCCAGAAGATGAGCTCGAGGACGAGGTGGAGGCTCACCAGGAGCCCTCGTACAAGTGGACGCCGATGGGCATGATCCTGTGGAGTGAAGGCGCTGCAATTGGCGCATCCTCTGGCACCGTGTTGGAACCGGTGCCATTCCTCCTTGGGCCAGTGATGGAAGGCGCACAGCCAGCTGACGTGATTCCCAGCAACGTGGAGACCCAGGGCGCGGAGCAGCCCGGCCCTTCCAGTGGGAGCAAGCCAGCCCCTGTGGAGGGCGCAGTGGATGACCAGCCGGGGATCAACACTGCCCTGGGCGCCAAGTCTCACGGCAGACAAAGTTTCGAGGCAGCAGCGCGGGCAATGCAGCGGAGTTTGGGCGAAACCTTCGAAACACTTGCAGGTAGGCATGGGTTTATATACTGGGTGACTATTAGCAGGGAAAACCATGTTGTGGAAATGGTTTGGTTCGTGTGAAGTGGGTCAATAGGGGTTTTGGGTTTTATCTGAAGAATTAAGTTTTAGGGTTTTTAGGGAAAAGGAATAATACAATGTGTATGTAGAACATTGTGGAAAACGACTGGTTTAATGTAGCAGGTTTCATATAGCTGAAAACCCTTTGATATTACATTAATGTGATGAAAAGCTAAACGGTTTTTCAACCCTAAAGACCCTCAATTATACGTGTATAAGACTCTTCAAACATATGAACATTTCTTCTTGTGTATGTGTGTGTGCGTTTGCAACCCTCCCCCACCACAGCCAAGCAGCCAGAAACGCACGAGCCCCCCCCGCCAAGGCGAGTCAGGCTTGCTAGTTTCAAGGGAATACAGGAGGTGATAGCCCAGCGCGATGCAAAAGCCGCAGCAAAGGCAGCGACAGCAGCTGCGGCAGCTGGCAGCGGCGACGCTCTTGCAGGTGCTGGAGCCGCACTTGCCGCAGCAGCAGCTGTCAGCGGCCAGGCTCTCACGGGTGTTGCAGGAGGGACAGTGGCTGCCGTTGAAAGCCAGGCACCATTGCAGACTGCGTCACCCGCAGCTGCTGCCAGCGGGCGCACTGCTGAGGAAGACGCTGCTGGCAGCGGTCAGACGGCAGTGGGTGCAATGGACGAGGGAGCGGTTCCCAGGCCGGCAGCATTGCAGGGTGGGAAAGCGGCCAGGGACAATGTACCTGTGCCCGCAGCGGCGGACAAGAACCAGCCGCCTTTGAGGGCAGGTCGTGGGGGAGGGAAGCGCGGAAAACCTGATGATCAGCCACCGCCGCCACCCCCACCCAAGCGACAGACGAGGCAGAGCAAGAAGGAGGAGGCGGAGGAGGAGGAGGAGGAGGAGGAGGAGGAGGAAGAGGAGGAGGAAGAGGGCAGCAGCAGCGGTTCAGAGGACAACGACGCAGAGGGGCCAGCTGCCAGCAGTCGTGGAAGAGGTCGCGGGGGGAAAGCCCGTGGGCGTGGCCGCCGTGGGCGGCCTCCGAGCCTGGTGCCATCAAAGAAGCGTGCGCTGGAAGCTGAGGTAAGGTTCTTGGGATTTAATCACTGGTACATAATTCAATGACATTCATAGTCCAAAATGATCTGAAGTGTGAAGTGTGTACATGACGATTGTATTTTATCGTAAACTAAAAGATTGCTAAATCCAACTGAGTGCTGCATCCATTTAAGTAACCCAAACCCTATCAAAAATGAACAGGAGGACAAGGAGGAAGTACCTCGAGGGAGGTCACGGTCAAAGAAGGTGGCAAAGGGACGGGGACGGCAGGAGGAGGAGGAGCCACGAGCCGGTGGCGGGGCAAGGCGGCAACAGCAGAAGAAGCACACGCCGGGCAAGGTAAGAATTGCGGATGTTTTGCGTATGCTATTGATAATATGATGATCTATATCTTTAATACATACGGATATTTCCTGTTCTTAAATTATCATTGAAAATCCCACAGGACAATGGCAACAAGGAGGCGGAACCTTCCTTGCCCGAAACCCCGGGGTCCGGTGTGGTGGACATGGCTACCACCGAGGAGGATGAAGCCGGGACGATTGGAACTACCGTTCCGGAGGAAGGCAAGTAACATAACACTGAACTAACCTATAGGACGTATAATTTATGGGACAAAGTCTGACAGTCTCCACATTCATGGGTGTGAGTGAAGGAATTGTTCTTTGTGAACTTTCATGAATACGGTGTTCCAAACCCTAAAGAGACGACTCTTTGTGTGCTATGCATCAGGAGACGACGAGGAAATGTCGCTGGGCGCCGGAAGCAAGGGCAAGAAGAACAAGGTCGTCCCCTCGGACGAGGAGGAGGATTGAGGCACCTGAAGTAAGTAAAACCCAAAAGCCCTAGAAAAGAGTGGCTGTAACGGCATGAAAGGTTTTTTAGGGATATTATATATGATTGTTATGCATAGTCATGTTCATACCTATGCCTTACACCCACAAATGCTGGTAGTTATTCCGTTATTTTCCTTCAACGCCACATGCACACAGGTTGTTTAATGGGCATCAAGAGCGACACAAGTTGCTGGGAATATGAAGACAAGCCTGGAGCCAGGACTTGGAGACCACGTCCAATCATGACCAAGGCTGCTTCTTGTTGAGTTGTGTCAGAGAGGAATGCTTGTAAGTATAAACCTTCCTGATCTGGATGCCTCTTTGTTTCGAGCATGCACATTGCACACACACAGAAAACAGGAACATAATAAACACCTTCACAAAACGTAGAGTACAGCATATATTGTATGTATAAATCTCACTCTGCTGCATAGTTGCTCAGCTAGTAACAGTCATTACATGTTGGTGTACAATACCAAATTTACTGAAATCCTCCTCTTTAGAGCAGATGCTGCAGGAATACAGGCAGGACTTGATGCGTCAGCTGGGCCGCAGCCAGGATGCACCCTAAGGTTGTGGCCAAGCTGCCCGTATCCAGTCCTGCCTGTATGCCTGCAGCATATGTTTCTACATAGGGGGATGTATGTTGAACCGTTGATAAAAAGGGGCAATGGACAAGGTAACATCTTGATTAATATGTAGGTGGAGGGGAAGGTGAGGATGATGTGCAGCCTGGCAGGATGAGACCATCAGCTGATGTTGTTGCATCCTTTGTCGTCGCAGTGTTGGCTTACCTGTGTTTGTTCGCCTGGGGGTCTAGCACTGTATATGCGTGGGCGGAGGTGGAAGGGGCAGCACTGGTGATGGGACTTCCCGTCAACAGCGCCCTGAGAATGCTGCAGGCCCCGCCAATTCAGTGTTATACCCAAAGGCAAACAAACACAGTAGTGTTTACACTTCGACAATACAGAATCCAAGACCACAGCTGATGGGAGCGACTGGCTAAGCGCTGATGGTTTACCATGTGCGAAGTGGTGATGATAAGCAGGTCGGCAAGCAAGTACCTGACGTCAAGGACATGGATCTTCAAGAACATAGTAAAGGTCATCACGCATGCATAAGGTAAGCAAGGACAAGGGCGAATTGGGTACCCAAACATATTACAGAATGACATGAAAGTGACCTTTATTCTGCCCGTTCAGGAGCAATGATGAGAAGGGCAACTGTATCAATGAACGGTTCGACACCAACATTGGAGACATCAATCAGGAGAAGGACATATAGCGAGGTGAGTATGTCAGCAGAGTAGATGTAGACTAGGGGGGCTGCGATAAGGACAGATATGCTGTAGAGGAGATAGAGACTGTTGATATACGCCATAAGCGGTGCAGCATACAGTGCCGACCTACATGACTACATACCGCACTCAGTGGGTGTGCCTCTGTTGTAGCCTGGCCAGTTGCAGGTGTGCGGCATGACCTATCTAGCAGCAAATTTCCCCATGATTGAAGACAAGCAGCCATGGATGCAAAAGCTGCATTGAACGTTATGCCGCACACTCGCACCTGGCCAGGCTGCAGCAGAGGGATGGGTAAGATCTGGGTGTGTATGGTGGATGGACTTGTCTCCGCCACATCATGGTCACATTTAGGTGTATGGCAACACTTTCGACACAGCAATTATAACCTCGCCCCGGGTACAGGACGAGGACGACTGTTTGGTGGCAACAGACACTTCCCTCGGGCTGCTTGATATAGTTGCTGACTGTGGGTTTGACGAGGAGGAATATGGGTTTGTCTAGCAGGGAGACGCCTACCAGATATGTAACCTGGATACACGGCTCCAGGGCACATATTAGGTAGGCATCTCCCTGCTCGATCAACCCATACTCCTCCTCGTCAAACGTGCAGGGAACTTGGATATCAAGCAGTCCGAGGGATGTGTCTGTGGCCACCAAACAGCCGTCTTTGAACTGCACGCGGGTGTGTGGCCTCACCTTGAACGTCCACTAAGTAGCTGCATAGCTTTGGATCCGGAAGTTATCAATCAGTAGCCGTTCAGTATGGTGAATAGCGACTCATACCCCAACACCTGCTGGGCACTACGACATGATGTGATGCTGTATACATGTATTGACATGTATGTTACATGTTGTGTTGAGGTACCTTCTCTACACAGTCCAACAGGTATGGGGGTACGAGTTGAGGTAATATACAACCCCATACAACACCAAAACCCTCAACATCTGGGTTTTAGGGTTTTAGGGAGAACACAAGTCTGGAACATGGATGAGCCTTACACACAGGCAGCTACAACTGGTGGTAGCGGTTGGCATGGGCCATTTGAGCAGTTCAGATACTGTCAGTCACCCCTACCGGATTTAGATTCCAGGGGGCATGTCAACCAAATGCAATGCTTAAACACACATCATCCGCGTAGCCAAGTTCACTCTCATCCTTTATGCCCGCTAGCCCATACATATCACCAGCAACATGAGCAGTCCATGGATGCATGCAAGTGTCATTGTGAAACATCGTCAGAGGAAACCTCGGTGCCAAAGCCCTCAATTGTTCCTTGCTCATAAAACTCAGGCTCCATCATGCATTCGTCCGAACTGTCCCCACCAAGGCTATCCTCTGCCTCCATACTGCTCTCCTGTAGGTCTGACCCACTGCAGCTGCCTTCCCCAAGGGCCCAACCATCCTCCACCCCACCAGCAGCGCCACAGCCCATATCGCCACTTGCACTTGAGGTGCTATGGCCATCCATATCATCA
>LSYV01000158.1:61427-73045 GCA_001584585.1 Gonium pectorale | reverse complement strand
AGTAACCTGAATCCGAATGAGAAATGCCGACCGACCCATGGGTCACTGCCGTGCCTGAGGATGATGTGCACATGATTAGTAAAGGCAGCGTTCAGTCTAAGTCTCCCTGCAGTCCAGCAGTCTGATGTACGCAGCTTCGCTGAGATAAGAATGTGGACAGGTACGGGACTCAGCGCTGAGCATTGCATGAGTCGCCTTCACCGTTGAGCACTCCGCGAGTCCGCAGTGCTTTAGTTTACTTGACGAGCTGCGGGGCTTGAAAGCGCAAGCCGTTAAGACGCGTATAAGCACGTGACAAGCACGAAACGCGACATTTTAAGTCGTGCTTAATTTCTGTACGCGCTCAGCTCGCCAGCCAGTTAAGCACAGACTTAACCCGGTTACCCATTGGTAGGGCGCCCCTGCGAAAGTGGCTGTGAACAGCGATCACACGATGATGCGAAGATCACACGATGCAACCCTGAGTTCGTCGCGTCTTGTGTGTGCCGCCGGTGGCCTGTTTCAGCTTGGGTTGGTCGTGCCCCTGATGTTGGGTGTACGTTACAGGCCGCTGCCAGTATCCTCTTCCCGAGTTGCCGCCGATCTCATAGCATATGGAATAGCCATCAAGCCGGCCCTTGGGGTTCAGATCTGAGAACCACAGCCAGCTGCTGAGTCTGAAAACTGCCTTCTGGCGTTCAAAGTTGGCCACCTAGCTAGGCGGCATGCCATGTTTGGGAGCACTCCAGGCAAGGGGGCACCATCTAACGGGGCAGCATGTGAACACGCGGCCATGCGTCCATGATCATCCAGGCCAACGGTGCCACTGCTACAGAATTTAGTGCATCGAGAGGATCATACTGTCACTTTCTTGTCAGCGACATTTGGCAGGTGGCTAATGCGTAGACCCACGGATCGGAGACACATAATGCATCCATGAAGGTGTGATGAACACTTCTAGCCACACTTCCGGGCCACACACCTGACCGCAGCAGCCAAGACTGCAAAGCAACTGGTACACACCCCTTGCAGCTGACACACACACCACAGCACCACCGGTCCTGCGTGAACCGCCGCCAGAGATCTGTTCAATTTAGATAGAGCAGGAGGCAAATTTAGGCACATGGCCAATCGTCCATTCACAAACGGTTAGACAGTCGATGGGGGACCGACGTGCACGACAACCAAATCCTGTCCCTTGTCCCACTCCCCATCTGTGCGTGCCACGTTTACGGTCTCCTGGAAAGACGGTTGTGGCTGGGGAGTCCCAGAAGCTGGGCGCTTAATCAGCCCCAAGTACACCGACTTGACAGCATCCAGGACGTTGACTGCAGCGTCTAGGATCTCCTGTACTGTGGCTGCGTTGATGCTAAACACCTGGGCGCACGCTATCCCAAACATGGCAACCGTAAACCGCGAGTGCCGCCAGTCCTGCACGCACGGGGGGGAGCGAAGACTTGCCATCAGCGACTGGCAACGTACTATCTAGGCAGGGGCATCAAGCACGTCATCATGGTTTCGGGTGCAGCGCCCTTACCTTGATGTTTGCAACGCAGAACATCGACATGGCTATGAGGGAGACGTTGACCAATATGCAAATGCAGTTCAGCACCTTCTGCTGTAGCTCCAGCCTCGACGACAGTTTAACCTCTACATCCAACGTGTTGTATTGCGTGGTAGCCAGGTGCAGTAGCTTCTCGCCAAACAGATCATCGATCCCCAGTACGAATACAATGCCCACGCCGTTCAGGACCACGTCCATTACTGAGTTGACCGTGTTGAGGTACTCGTAGGTGACATAGATCGCAAAGAGTGCGGTTGCTGCCTGGATGAGGGGGCAGAGTAGCCCAACCAGAAACAGAAGCCATTTCAAGACTTTGTCTCCTCCTTTGTACCATATCACCTGAAAAGACTCAGTCTGAACCCTGCTGCTGAAGCGGCAGTCTGCCTCTGCGACTCCAATGATGTACACCATAACAAGGAGTCGCGCAAAGACTGACAGCAGCAGCCTGGTATGGTCATCATGCTCATTGCGCAGGTGGGTTTGGAGCTCCAGATCTTTGTATTCGGACTGGCCGTCACTCGCCTCGCGGATGCTAGTGAGGATCAAGGCCAGCAGGGTAAACTGCAGCCAGGCGCAGGTGAGGAGAAACACCAGTGCCAGCAGAAGGACCTTGGTGCTGGGGATTGTGGTCCGGCAGATGTGGAATGCGAGTGTGTAGAGGCTCCTGGACTCCTCGCCCTCCAGGAACTGCCTGTAAGAGTCCTTGGAGTTCAGGATGTGCATGACCAAGATGTTGGCGATATCCTGCTGCTCCTTCTCCCGTCCCTTTTTCAGGAGTAATTTACTGACAAGCTGTAACGGGGGTTTTCCACCCTGCAGGGTCGGCACATACCGCAGCATCAGCATCAGTTACCTCCGCTGCTACCATATACCTGCGCCGCTAGTGCTCGTGGCGGCTGGAGAGACACACAAACACCGTAGCCATGCACCTTGATTTATCACGGACACAACTGTACGCAGCATACGGCAGACTGCTCAACCAATGCATACATCCCTCCCTTCTGTTTCGCTGCAGGTACTGCAGCAGTGCTGTCGCCCCATACCTCAGCGCCCACTTCCAGCAGGTGTAGCTGCTGTCCACACTTACCGTTTTGCCTGCCTCCACACTGGCACCGGACTTGAGCAACTGCGTCACAATCTCCGGGTTATCTTCTTCAATTGCAATGAGCAGTGCAGTTTTGTTAGCCTGTAGTGGCGTGGAGGAACAATGTTGTAGGCATTAGGAGGAGCTCAGAGCACATACAAATGCAACAGGGAGAACACAATACAACTGCAACCGAGATAACTAACACAAATAGGAAACGTGTATTCTCACCGCATTTCGTATGTTAGGGTCAGAGTCACCCGACCTCAGCAAGAGCCGCGCCAATCTAGTATCGTTCTTGTAGCAGGCAACGATCAGCGGGGAGTTCCCGTCCTGCAAGCACCAGATATTGCAGACATTCAGATGTCGCAGGTGTTGGAAGCAAGGAAGCTCCCCAGGGGCCATCAGTGCCCGGCCAAATGCTCGCCTTGTCTTTGACATCTGTATCAGCTCCATTCACAAGGAGGCACTCCACAATGTCATTGAAGCCTCGTTGAGTGGCAGCATGGAGAGGCGTCCGGCGTTTCTGAAGGGAGCAGATACAAAAGAAGCACATGTAGGCGCTGCCAGGACCTGGAAGGGCTCATGATGCAGTGCATACTATACATCACAAATGAGAGCAATAACATTAGTACCAACACCGGGCATAGCTCTGCCCACGAACGTTTTCGGAACAGATCAGGTGTATTTGTGAACACTATGTCCGTAATGTCAGCACAACATGAGAAGAAGAGACATCTCGATAGCTATCACACGAAACTGCAACGGTGCGTGCCCTCGCTCTGGGGTGGCTTGGGGATGGTAACCATCCTATGTATGCGGATGGGTGGGTCAGGCACCGGCATTCACACTTGCACGACCTGGGAGGACGCATGGCGAAAGCAATGGATGTAATGGAACTGAAACCGCTACATGCTCTAAGCTGTAGAGCTCCAAGCTCAACTCTTTCAGGACTCACTGTATCAGCGATTTTGATGTCAGCCTCCGCCGCCAGTAGCTCCTTCACCACCTTCAGGTGCCCCTTGGAGGCGGCAGCATGGAGTGGAGTCCCTCCGGCCTGTGGGGGGACATCAGGCATTCCCTCCGGGGCCTTGCACGAGCAGTGGGTGTTGGAAAGGAAGCAGGCATGCAGGAGGACGCATGTTGCAATGAATGCAGTACGTCACAGGCAAAAGCAATGGATGGGAACTAAAACAGCTACAGAAGATTAAATTCGTTCGGCTCCAGGCCCTAAGCCTCAGTACTGACTATATCAGTGATTTTGGTGTCAGCCCCTGACACCAGCAGCTCCTTCACCACCTCCAGATGCCCATTTGAGGCGGCGGCATGGAGGGAAGTCTCTCCAAAGAGCTGTGGGAGGGGACATCGGGCATTCCATCAGGGGCCTTGCATCTTTGGAGGTTGGAAAGGAAGCAGGTAGGCACATCACTGCGGGCCCTCGCTCCGTGCCAGGCACCCAATCCACGACATGCAGCCATCCGTACATCACATCACACACTGGTGGCGGAGGGGTCGATACCAACAGCCCATACTATACAGCCGATAGATACACGTGCACGCTCAAGCAACGGGACGCGGGTGGGAGGGGGGGATAAGGGGGCAATTTCAGCCAGCGGTGTCGGCGGTGTTTGGGAGGAGGGGATGAAGAGGTTGCATTTAGGGGGAGCCTGCGGGTCAGAATGACGCAGGAAGCGGTCAAGAATCACATCTCTGTTGATGGCCCCTGCCTGCCCTGCAACAAGGACGCACCCAATTAGCTGCATTGACATCAGTCCCCGCCGCCAGGAGCTCCTTCACCACCTTCAGGTGCCCCTTGGAGGCAGCGACATAGAGTGGAGTCATTTTGTCCTGTGGGAGGAGACATCGGGTATTCCATCCGGCGTCTTGCACGAGAGAGGGTTAGAAAGGATGGATGGAACACAGCCCCGACCCTGACATGTCCAGCGGATGACTCGTATACAAAATCAACCTTAAACGGGACGGGACAGCAGCTGCATAACTTTGTGCTACGCTCAATGCAATAGCTTCTTATCATAATGCAAACAGCGCCTCTACGGCAGCCCGTACAAGTTCGGGCGTCCCATAACTGCGACTCTTTAGCGGTAGCTTATTCTGCAACTAGTGCAGACGGGACACAGCGGGTCGGCTGCCGAATGAGCTGGAACTCTGCTCCGTCTTGGCGTCGACAGAGCGTCACGCGGCTGGAGACAAGATAATAGGATGCTGTGAGCTTTGAAGCCATAAAGGCTGTTTTAAACTCTCCATCGTATCGGGCTTGGGCAGTGGCGATCCATGGATCGCCACACACTTGGCGCTTCCGCCCTCAGGCTTGGTGTCTCCTAACAACATTGGACTTGTCTTTTGATTATTTACTTCCGTCTCCGCTTCAAGGAAAGTTTTCCCCTACTTGTCTAATCCCCGTGACCGACCCCAAAACCTAATCCAAATCGATTTCACGCCTCCGGTCCAGTAGGCGGGGCATGGGGCGCATGCATGGAGGAGGCTGCAAAGAGGTTGTGTACGAATGCGGGGACGGCGGGTGCTTCATACCTAGTCGCATTCAATCCGTCGATTGAGCCCCCCCCTGCCTGCACTTGAACAAGCAATGACGCACCTTGGTAGCTGCATTGACCTGAGCCCCCCACGCCAGCATCACATCCACCACCTTCAGGTGCCCGTTAAATGCGGCGACACGGATTGGAGTCGCTCCATCCTGTGGGAGGGGACATTCCATCTGGGGCCTTGCACGAGTACTGGGGATTGGAAAGGAAGCAGGATGGCTCACGGCTCCTTACCCAGAGTGCACATGCAGGTAGGCTCACCACGGGACCTCGCTCCGTGCCAGGACCCCAAACCACGACATGCAGGCATCCGTACAACATATCAGACTAGTGGCGGGGGGGGCGTGATTGGGGGATGGGAACTGGAGTTAGTGGCAATACTGGGATTGAGGATGGCAACTGGGGAGCAGGGAATGTTGTCATTGGGGAGCTGAAAGGAGTTATGGCCCAATGTGAGTGTATGTGGTGGTGAGTGAGGCGGACAGCGATGGGGATTTGGGGTATTATTGGTAATGAGAGCGGGCGGGCGGCGGTGGGAATGGGGGTGGGTGGGTGGTGGTGGGATTCAGTGATTCGGTGAGGTGGGCAGCTGGAGACAGCGCCATGGATAAATGCGGGGCGGGGGGCGGGGCAGACCTACTCGCACCGCCTTCGTTGATGGAGGCGCCCTGCCTGCCCTTCCATGAACAAGGACGCACCTCGTCAGGTGCATTGACATCAGACCCCGCCTCCAGCAGCTCCGTCACCACCTCCAACTGCCCCTCGGAGGCGGCGGCATGGAGTGGAGTCGCTCCGTCCTGCGGGAGGGAACATGGGGCATTCCATCCGGGGCCTTACACGTATAGTGGGGATGGGAAAGGAAGCAGGATAGCACATAACGTTTGACCCCAGGGAGTTGCACACACGGGTGGGCTCACTGCGGGCCCTCGCTCCGTGCCAGGCACCCAATCCACGACATGCAGCCATCCGTACATCACATCCACAGGTTAGTGGCGGGCGGGGGGGTGGTTGCTTGGGGGTTTAGGAAATGGAGTTGTTGGCAGCAGTGGGAGAGAGGAGGGCGATTGGGGAGCCGAAAGCGGTGGTGGAAAAAATGTGTTTGTGTGGCGGGGGGTAGCAAACGGCGGTAGGTGGCAACGGGGTTAAGGTTGGAATGAAAATGGGAGGGGGCGGGGGGCGGTGTAACTTGGGGGAGAGGGTTGGAACCCTTGAGGTTTACATTGGAATGGAGACCGGCGATAGAAATTATGGCGGGATGGATTTGGATGGGAGCAGGCGGTAGTGTAATTGGAGAGAAGCAAGAGTGTAGGGCAGGGGCCAGGCAGCGGTGATATTAGGGGGGGTCGAAATGAGAGGGGACAGGCGGCGGTGGTAATATCGGAGGCGGGTATGGGCCGTGGGTCGCAACGGTACGACCGGCCGTACGGGCAAATGGAGGCGGGCAGCAGGAGCCAGCGGCACGGAGGAACGTGATTACGTGGGCAGGAGGCGGAGTAGACCCACTCACACACCCTTAGTTTGATTTGAGGTCCCTTGCCTGCCCTTCAATGATCAAGGACGCACCTTGTCAGCTGCATTGACATCAGCCCCCTTCGCCGCCAGCACCACCTTGACCACCTCCTGGTGCCCCTTGGAGGCGGCGACATGGAGTGCAGTCCATCCGCCCTGGCGGAGGGACATCAGACATTCCATCCGGGGCCTTGCACAAGTAGTGGGCGTTGGAAGGAAGCAGATTGGCAGATAGCTATCACAGAGTGCACACACGGGTGGGCTCACTGCGGGCCCTCGCTCCGTGCCAGGCACCCAATCCACGACATGCAGCCATCCGTACATCACACACTGGTGAGTGGCGGGCGGGGGGGGCAATCTCGGTACCAACAGCCGATACACGAGCACGCTCAAGGCAGGGGACGGCGGGGGAGGGATACAGGTAGCGGCGATGGGCTGTGGGTGGGGGGTCAAAGGCGTCTGCATTGGGGAGCAGGGAGCGGTGGTTGAAATCGTTGGGGGGCGGCGGTGTTTGATGTTCAGCGAGATCTGACAAATACGCACCTGGACGGACGGCGGACGGACGTGCACGGGACCGAGCGCAGAAGAGCGGCCCGGAGGGACGAGGATGCGGGGGGATGGGGTGCGGAAGATGTGGTGCGGCAGTTACGTCGTCAGTGGGGGGTGGGGGTGGGGGCGCTGCCAATCAAAACGCAAATGCATCCAGGGAGTCATGGCGTACATGGAAGATGCTTATGTACGGGAAGTCCCCGACGGCTGGCGGGATAGCGTCGGGGGGGGGGAGCGGTTTTGTGGAGTTTTGTGGGGGGCTCAGATAGATCCCTCCGTTGATTGAGGCCCCCTGCCTGCCCTTCAACAAGCAAGGACGCACCTTGGTAGCTGCATTGACATCAGCCCCGTTCGCCAGCAGCACATCCACCTCCTTCAGGTGCCCCTTGGAGGCGGCGGCATGGAGTGGAGTCACTCCGCCCTGCGGGAGGGGACATCGGGCATTCCATCCGGGGCCTTGCTCGAGTGGGGAGGGGGGGGGGGTTGGTCAGGAAGCAGCATGGCACACAGCTCCCGACCCAGAGCGCACCCAAACCACGCAATGCATGCATCCGTACATCACACGCTGCTGGCGGGTGGGGGGGTTTCAATGTCCATACCAACAGCCGATACATGAGCACGCTCAAGCAAGGATTATTGCGGGCGGTTTCGACACGGTGCTCATATGTTTGCACCCAGAGCTCCGTTTTCACTTACAATTGCACCAAATGACGCCTTACCTACAAATGTATGTACTGAAATAACGCATTTGTAAGACGAGACTTAGTTCCTAGGTGTTCATGGCCCGACGACGCCGCCCATGCCTCTCTTTGACTAGAAGCTATGAATATACGAATGGAACAAGAGGGTGCAGCCGTGGAGGCTGTATGCCGCAGCAGGGTGACCGGGGCGGGCAGCTGCTAAGACGTCTGCTATGACGCAATGCCCTGAGACTTGTACATTCAAGTAATGCATGATTACATAAAGCTTGCTGGAGCATTTTGACAGTGCAATTCTCGTTTGAAACGGCACGATTCTGGTAAGGAAAATTTGCTGGCGGGCGGTGTACAGGACTATGACACCAGAGTCCTCATCACAGCCTGCCCCCTTAACCACGCCTCGGTGCACGATAATACCAATAATATTAATATTAATATTAATACTAATGTTCGCCCGGCTTAGCACGGGCGTGCATTAAGGAGGTGGTCCGTCGGAGCAGCCGAGGCAGCCCATGGGTAGCACCACCACGTCGACCGGGCGTAACATTATTATATTTCATGAGGGCAAATTCGTACATACTGTTTGTGCCGCACACTTGTGCGCCGTACGCTCGGAGATAATCGTGGGTCTGTAAAAGATACCTTTATCGCCCCCTGTAACAGGCGTCACAATTGGCTTGTGTATCGAAGAACATTCGACGCGGATTGTGTGCAAGGGCACCTTCAGCTATAATTTGAGAAAACGGGTCCATAGTCAGAGTCGGGCGCGGCGCATGGTGGTGCTGAACGTAATGACGGAATTAGGGGGGTGGAACGGGGAGGGTGCGGGCGGCAGTGGAAGCGGGGACTTCGGCGGTCGATCGATATGGGGGGCGTTGAAATAGGCAGCGGCCCGGACAGGTGCGGCAATACCAGCGGCGGCGGCAACCCGCGCCCACACATGGATTCACGCAACCCCATCCAACCGCAAGATCTCACAAATGCGCACCTGGACGGACGGCGAACGAAGAAGGACGCGGCCAGGCGCGGGGGAGTGCCGCGGAGG
Organism: Gonium pectorale; assembly: GCA_001584585.1. Taxonomy (NCBI): domain Eukaryota; kingdom Viridiplantae; phylum Chlorophyta; class Chlorophyceae; order Chlamydomonadales; family Volvocaceae; genus Gonium; species Gonium pectorale. The sequence continues at coordinate 64,056 of LSYV01000158.1, read as the reverse complement.
GATGACGAGGCGGGGAAGGGGGGCAGAGTTGGTGCGGCAGTGGGGTCGTCAGTGCGTGGGAGCGCGACCAAGAGGCGACAAATAGATCCAAGTAGGCACGCCGTACACTCGCAACCCCTCCGTTGATCGAGGCCCCCTGCCTGCCCTTGAACCAACAGGGACGCACCTTGGTAGCTGCATTGACAGCAGCCCCGATCGCCAGCAGCTTCTTTACCACCACCAGCTGACCCTCGGAGGCGGCGGCATGGAGTGGAGTCTCTCCGCCCTGTCGGAGGAGACATCGGTCATTCCATCCGGGGCCTTGCACGAGGGGGTGGGGGTGGGACAGGTAGCCGAATGGCACGCAGCTCCCGACCCAGATCGAGTGCACACACGGGTAGGCGCACTGCGGGACCTCGCTCCGTGCCAGGCAACCAAACCACGACATGCAGTCATCCGTACATCACATCACACTAGTGGCGGTGGATGGTTTGGCGCTCTTTTACCTGAAGGATCGGGCAAGTTCAGCCAGGCGAAATGCCATGGATGTCAAGGTATCACAACAGGTTCGGCTATCGATGGCTTCGGTTACTGAAGCGCAAGTGGGGGCCCGTGATAAAATGCTTGAACGATTCAAGGCTGGTGGGGCGTCGAACGCCAAGGTGGTTGCACGGCAATGTGAGCACATGCAGCTGACGGTGATCGCGTTTATCAACACGCGGCACAAGGCAAATAGGCTGGAGGAGGCTGCGGAGGCGAGCAGGGTGGCGGATAAGGCTCTTCCCACCACACCCACAAGCCAATCGACTGATGACTTGCTGCTGGGTGTGGACGCGAAGCAGCTTGCGATGCGCGATGATCGCAGTGGGTGACTGGAAATGGATGGTGGGGCGACCATCGACTACTCGTTCTGAACTGCTGGCAGGTTTGCCTGTTTTGTTGTCTCTCTGTTTTCCCTCGCTTAGTTTTGAGCTCGCGATCCTTGAGCCTTCGGGCTCGTATAGATCTTACGAGCCCTGAGCTTGTAACAAAATCACAAAATCGGCCCCAACTCCCTCCGTTGATTGTCGCCCTGCCTGCCCTTGGACAACAAGGACGCACCTCGTCAGCTGCATTGTCATCAGCCCCCGCCGCCGCCAGCACCTTAACCACCTCCAGGTGCCCCTCGGAGGCGGCGGCATGAAGTGGAGTTCTTCCGCCCTGTGGGAGGAAATATCGGGCATTCCATCCGGGCCTTGCACAAGTAGTGGGCGTTGGATAAGAAGCAGGATGGCACACAGATCCCGACCCAGAGTGCACACACAGGTAGGCACATCACTGCGGGCCCTCGCTCCGTGCCAGGCACCCAATCCACGACATGCTGGCATCCGTACATCCAACCCTGGTGGCAGGAGGGGGGCCCATCTCGATCCCAACAACCGGCACATGAGCACGAGCAAGCAAAGAGATGGTGGAAAGGGGTACAGCTAGCGGCGATTAGGGGATCGATGACTATAGACGGCAGGATTTTGGCCGTAATGTAAAATCGTCGGGGGACGCGACGCATCGGGGACACCGAATCGCATACTGTACATAGTGGAAGAACTTGAGGCGCGTTGGCGCAGTTGAAGACGACCTGTGAAACATTGACGTCAGTGACGAGCGAGAAGCGCTGCAGCGTACCTCCGCTGGACGTAGCCGCTGATACAATGAAGGGGAGGCGGAGGAAAGCCCATGCCCACCCGCCCAACCTAACGCGCGGACAGACTGGCACAGCACTGACACCGCGAGCGCGGGCCTGCCCAGACGAACTTTCCCAACGGCACTGACCCGATCACCACTTCATACTGACCTACGGGGCGGCGGGTGGACGGCGATATCAGCGGAAGAAGCGAGTTAGCGGTGGATGACGGCGAAACATGCGGGGCGGGCAAGGCAATGCAGAGGCAGAGCAGGGACGCGCCACACTGAAAGCCCGTTACCAAGTTGTTGCGGATAATGACAAGTAGGAGAAAAGCTTCCTTGAAACTTGGAAAAGGGCGGAGCCCCGTGAGACCGTTCCAGGGATCAAGGTCATGATGGATGGAGGGTGTATGTGTACCGTATCGTAGCAGATGCATGGGCAGGGGCAACCGGTTTGACAGGACCCGCACCCGCACGCACCCGCCACAATAAGGGGTAGGGGAGCAAGAAAGAGAGCCACAACCGTGCCAACGCGTAATGAACTCCAGTGCTTGTCCGCAAACCACGTTCGTTAGAGAAGGCCCCCTTGGCGTGTGAGGGTTTAGTTGGGACCGTGCCGGGTCCTACTGGCCTATGAGTTGACATGGTTTCGAGAATTGTGAGCGCCAGCAAGGAAATCAGAGGCCGGACGCCTAGCAGCGGTATGTGCATATCTCACGGTATCATGGGCTTTTTCCCGGCGTACTTGGTGTTGTTTGGATGGGGCAGCTTTCCAATGCTGACCAGCCAATGGACGCGTTGACCATCGCCAAATGCTAAACAACGGCTATGGAATTCTAAACACGTATATGGAATACTAATAGGATGGGATTGCACTATTTGATTATGTATGAGATGGGGTAATGTGCGCACGGGCAGGAGGAGGGACGGAGGGACGGAGGGACGGAGAGGCGGACGGACGGACGGACGGACGGACGGACGGGCGGAC
>LSYV01000157.1:51120-64521 GCA_001584585.1 Gonium pectorale | reverse complement strand
CGGGGGGCCGGGGCAGGGGCAGGGGCAGCAGAGGGCGGCGCCGGCGCTGGCCTCCCCCTCCGGTCAGGAGCCGCCGCCGCCGCCGCAGCATCCGCATCCGCACTGGTGGCAGCGCGTGTTGCCGGGGGCCGGCCACCACCACCACCCCGCGACGCAACCCCAGCCCTCCTCGGGGCAAGGTCAGGGACGGGGGGAGGGGCAGCAGGCGCCGGAGCGGGCGGCGCTGGGCACCCAGACCTCGCTTCAAGGACCGCAGCAGCAGCAGCAGCCGGACCAGCATCATCAGCACTGGTGGCAGCGCGTGCTGCACCTACCGGGGGGGCACCAGCCCTTCGCCGCACCTCCGCAGTCTCAGCCGGAGGCGCAGAGGCAGGAGGAGAGGCAGGCGCAGGGTCAGGCGCAGGGGCACCAGGCGAAGCAGCACCCCGCTTCCGAGTCCAAGCGCCCTTCCTCGCAGCCGCAAGCCCAGCCTCCCGCCCCTCCTGCGCAACAGCAGCAGCAGGGCAAAGAGCAGCAGTCGTCGCCGTCAGCAGCCGCGCCGCAGTCGCCGCCCGCGTCGTCGTCGTCGGAGGCTGAAGCGGGAGCGGCGGCGGCTGGCGGGCCGCAGCAGGGTTCCCTGCTGGGGCACTGCCTGGGCCTGCCGATACAGCTGCCGCCCGGCCTGCACCTGCCCGGCATGGCGCCAGCCCCAGCAGCAGCCGCAGCCGCAGCCGCCGCGGTGCCATCGGGGACTGGTGGCGCGCCAGAGTCCACTGCGGGGTCTGCCGGTGGCGGCGGCGGCGCTGCTCCCGCCGGCGTAACGGCCGCAGATGGGGGCCCCGGGGCGGCATGGCCGTCGCCAGCGGCAACCGCGACCGCTCCGTCGTTGCCGGCGCCGGCGCCACCTGTTGGCGCGACGCCCGGCAGCGGCGGCACCCAAGCGGCGGCGCAGTCCCTACCTGCTCCTGGCCCCGGCGGCGCCGCTGCCGGGGAGCAGCACGCACCAGCGCCGTCGTCTGCGCCAGCGGTGGGGGCGGCGGCGGCACAGGCGGCGGCGGCGCAGGCGGCCGAGGCGGCGGCGGCGGCTGAGCGGCGCGAGGGCCCGCTGGCTGCCACGCAGGCGATGATGGCGGGGCCGGGCCTGCCGGCGCTGCCCATCGGGTGAGAGGCCGGGGGGGGCCCAGGGGGTGTGGGGTGCGGGGTGCGGGAGGGGGGGTAAAGGCAGGTGAACTGCGCTGTCTTGCCGCGTGACCTACGGAGGGGGAGAGAGGTGTAGCCTGCGGACCCGGGCGGCGAGCCGATGGGTTGACAGTCGGCGTAAGGTTAACGGAATCCGGCATCCCACACCCTGCTGGAAGCAGCCAGTACTGTTTCGCCGTGTGCGGTGCGGTGAGGAGCGGAGGAGGGAGTCGAGGGGAGGAGATGGGGAGGAGATGGGGAGGAGATGGGGCGCAGCCGTCGGACCCTTGGGAGGGTCGGCGGTGGTGGATTGGGAAGGTACGAGCCGGCGGGTTGGGAGTGGGCGTTGAAGGCATTTGAGGCACTGTTGAGAGTGGAGGGGGCGGGGAGTGGGCGTTGAGGGCGCGCACGTCGCGCGGACACCAGGTTCAAACAAACAGCCTTCACGGATGCTGACCTCGGCCAATGGGCCAATGGTGACCCGCACAACTCCCCGCCCCCCCCCCCGCCCTCCTCCGGCAGGACTGAGGCCCTGTCCTCGGCTGCCGTCGAATCCGCTAGCACGGGCGGAGGAGGATCGGCGTCGGCGTCGGCTGTGGGCACGGAGGCCTCCTCGCCCGTCGCCAGCGGGTCCAGCGGCGGCGCGACAGCGGCCGGTGGGGTCGCTGGAGGGCAATCTGGAGGCGGAGGCGGGGCTCCCGGTGGCGCTGGAGCAGGCGGCTCTTCAGCTGCTGGCGGCGCCGCCGGAGCGCCGCCGGCGGGCGCTATGGCTGGCGGCGGCAACGGGGCGGTCGGGGGCAGCGGCGCTGGCGGCGGCGGTGGTGCCGGTGCCGCGGGATCTGGCGCTGCAGCAGCCGGTGGGGCCGGCGGTGCCCCTGCGGCGACCCCCGGGAGCACGGGCAGCAGCAGTGGCAGCAGCGGCAGCAGCACGTCTTGCGGCGGTGGCGCCAGTGGTGGCATGGCTGGGGGCGGAGGCGGAGGCGGAGGCGGCGCATCAGCGAGCGGCACCAGCGGTACCAGCGGCGGCCCCGGGTCCTTGCCAGCACCATCGCCGCCGCCACCACCGCCTCCACCGCCACCGCCGCCCCCTCCTCCACCCCCTGTTGTGTCGTACGACCGGCGGCCGATCATCCGCAACCCCGAGATTTTCCTGGCGGACGACCTGATCGGCGCGCTGCTCACACAGGTACGGCACGTACGGCGCGCTGGTACGGCATGTGTGGTGATCTGTGGTCGCTTGTGTGCAAGGGCATGTTGACCGCCGCCGGCGTTGCGGCCCGCACGGTTCCTTGTCTTCTGTTTCGCCGATTGCCATCTGAACGGGTTTTGCCGCGCGCGCTCTCACGAGAGCGCCGAGCGAGTTGCGAGCCTACCACCCGTCGCCCCTACTGCCCCCGGACCACACAAACCCCCCTGTCCCCATCCGCCCCGCCCCCGCCCCCCTCCCAGGTCGCTGCGCAGCCCAGCTACACGCTGCTGGTGTCGCAGCTCATCTCACGCAACGGGGTGGAGCTCTACCTGCGCAGCCCCGCAGTGTTCAACATCTCGCCGGGTGGGGCGGGCGGGCGCTGGGGCGGGGGCTAGGGCGGTGCTGGGGCGGGTGCTGGGGCGCCAACCAAACCCGTCTCGACCGCACCAACCGCAAACTGCCTAACCGCTTCCCAACCGCCAACTTCCCAACCGTAGGCGAGCGGCTGTCGTTTGCGGAGCTGAGCGAGACGACGCGGCTGCTGCGGCAGGTGGCGCTGGGCGTGGTGCGGGCGGACGGGCGGTGCTGCCTAGTGCCGCGGCCGCACGAGGTGTTTGAGATCGAGCCGGGCGACCAGATCCTGGTGCTGTCCGACGACTACCGCATCCGCAGAAAGTAGCAGCAACAACGCCGTGGTACGGCAGCGGCTTTTATGTGCGGGACGATACCTGGGGACGGGGACGGCGCGGTGAGAGAGGCGGCGGTGCAGGGGGGGGGGATAGCCAGTGCCCATAGTGGACCGCCGCGAGTGCGTAGGTGCGCCGCTGGGCCAGAGCAGGCGGGTCTCCGTGTGCGGATCCCCGCCGTACGGGTCCACGCAGTACACGGTGGGTGCATTTGGTTGGGAGGTATTGATCGGGCTCGGAAGGGGTGTGGAAGGTGGAGGGCCCAGGCGGCGCAGGCAGCCGGACGCAACCTCATGACCTGGGTAGTAGTAGTGGCAGCAGTGCTGCAGAGTAGCTGCAGGGTAGGCCCGGGATTCCGAAGGCGGCGATGTGACTTTTGTCGGACCAGGAGGGGTGTGCCGGGGCGCTGCGTCCCGCAGGGCAGTGCAGGCACTGCGGCCGCGCGGGGGGGGGGGAGGGGCGGCAGGCAGCGGGGCCGACGGGTTCGCCGCTGGGGCTTTGCCCCGAGGCGCCCCTCCCTCCCCGTGCAGTTTTGGCGTGGGTCAGTCGGCAGCAGCGCATGTGCGAAGAATTGTAGTCAGGCAGAGGCCCGTAGCCGCGCGCAAATGGCTTGTGGCCCAGCTCGCGATTTGTTTCCCCTTGCGTGTTTTCGCGTCATTATTGCGCAATGAGAGGGACTGCGTGACGAGCTGTTTTCTTGTTTCTGACCCGTACACTGGACTTACATTTTCCCGTACATAAGTGCTCAAGCAGCGAGGCCGTGACCATCGCTGAGATGTGATGGACGTGGCCGCGATGTCGTGGCTTCGGGGGGGGAGGGGTTTGGGGGGGAGTTGGAGGCGGGTTCCGCGTGAGGCGAGGGAGAGGCGGGACTCTTTCACGGGGAGGTGTGTGTTTCGTTACCGTACATGTGGCCACAGCCACTCCCAGGGGGGCATAGGGCCCAGGGAGATGGCTGGTTGCGACGCTTTCGCGGTGAAGGGGGCCGCATTTGCGGCCCTCCATGCCGGCGCGGCTGCCTTCCCGCTGTGGGTTGGGCGGCCTTTGGGTGGCGAGGCGGTCTCGTGGCCGCCAAAGAAGCGAAACGGCGCGCCGTGCCCCTCCATCTCCCAACACCGCCACCATGGCATAGCATTATTGGACTGTTCAGGAACAGGCTCCGTCCTGCTACAGGCGCCGATCGCGTGTCCGTGTCCGGCGGTATATACTGGCGAGCCCCGCGCACGAGACACCGTCGGCGGCTGCACCACCCGGGGCAACACCAGCGGTGCCCGGCATCCTCCCGGCAGCCGCCAACCCACAGACCCAGACCAGGCCGCTCACATGAGGGCCAAAGATGGGACCCAGCCAGCTCTGGCACGCCACCGCGGGCCCTCGCGTCATCAGTGCACGGAGACTTCGCCAAGGCTACCCTCGCCAGCATTATGCCCACTTCGGGATGCCCGGGCTCATTGCCACTTCAATTAGACCAAGCCAAGGACAAACATGGCCTCCGTTCGGAAAGCCGACAAGAGTGAGGCTGCCTGCGGGGCTTCCCCGCGTCCACCCGCTTTTCGTGCCAAACCCTACATCCGTAAGCGCAGTTTAACACACACGCAACGTAACGCCCTCCTCTACACGCAGCGGCGCACGCCACGAAGGGACAAACCGGCTCCTATGCCACATTCGCGCGCAGTCATCGCGGGTTGCGGCGGCGAAGAGGTCCGGTCCACAGACCGCGGTGACCCGCGTCGAAACCCGTGTATAGGTACCCCAAGCGCACCCCCACCACCGTCATTGCCGCCCCCCCAACCCCCGTTAGCAGCCAAATCACGCGACGCTAAGACTCACGCCATCACTTCTGCACGGTCTGGTCTGGTCTGGTCTCGTCTGGGCTAGAAACCCTACCCGCTGCCCCCTGCCCCCCGCGCTATTACGTCCCTCCTGCCAAGCGCAACCCCAGCTGCACGCAAGCCCCCCCCTCCGCCGCCGCCGGGGTACGGCGTGCGTGGCGTCAGCATCAGCGGACACAACCGCAGCCGCTTCACGCAATGCCGGCGCGCGACAGCGCCGCAGAGAGCCCGAAGTCGTTCCCGTCGTCCTCCTCCTCGTCGTCCTCCTCTTCCTCGTCCTCCTCCATGTTCTCGTCGAGCGGGCCCAGGGCCGCGGCCTTGCCCGCCGCCTCCATTACGCCGCGCAGCTCGTCCAGGCCTGGGGCGCGGGGAACACACATGCGTTGCCATAAACGTACGCTTACCAAACCTGCTGGCATGCAGAGTCACACACACTCATGTCCTTGCACTAACATGCAGGGACATCCCCCCTTCGACTGCCTCTGGAGCTGGGTCCTACACGGACGCCATCACGTTCGCGATTACGCTCGTCGTATGCGTTGTTCCTTTTCAACACTCAAGAGGAGAGCAAAACGGAAGAGACCCAAGGACTCTGGCCCAAGGGTGCCCAGTGGTGGTGCCTCACCCTCATCGCTGATGAAATTCTCGTCGAGCGCCAGCAGCTCGAGCGAGGCCTTGGGAGCCAGCGCCTTGGCGGCCGCCACCGCGCCCGCCCGCCGGATCTGGGGGCAAGGTCGCAACACAGGCCGGCGGCAGGGAGCACAGTGAGGGCATCGCTTCGCACCGATACCACACGCCATCCAACCGGCACCAGCGACCCGCCGCTGTCCAAAGCACGACCTGGTTGCCTAGGTCCCTTCGCGCCATGCCATCGAAATCCCTGCTCACTGCTCACCAACCCACCAGCTATCTACGGCAGCCCCGGAGCTCGCTTCCAGACGCCGCACCCTGCCACCTGCCAGGGTCAGAGCCCACCCCACCCCACCCCACCCCCCACCCCACCCCACCTGGTTGCCCACGAGGTCGACGCTGCGCGGCTCCGTCAGCGCCGCCAGCGCGCGCGCCACCGTGATGGCCCCCCGGTCACCCAGCTCGTTCTCGCGCAGGTTGACGGAGCGCAGGCTGCCCGCGTGCGCCACAATCAGCGCCACCACCGCCTGGGGTGGTGGAGGTGGAGTGTTTTGGGTGGGTGGGTGGTGAGGGCGTTTGGAAAGAGAGGATAGCGTATTAATGGGGTTGCAAAAGCTGCGCCACACCCGCACGCCAGCCGTCCGCGCGCCCGTCCGCGCCCCGCTGCCGGTGCTGGCCCACACGCACCTTGGCGGCCGAGGGGTTGATCTCGTTGAGCGCCAAGCCCAGCTCCTCCAGCTGCTGCTGCGGCTTGCCGTCCGCCCCCGCGTACGACTGCAGCAGCGCCGCACACACGGCCGTGACGCCGTCGGGGCCCAGCGAGGTGTCGTTGAGGTTGAGGGACCGCAGGGCGGGCTGGGCCGCCAGCGCGGCGCCCAGCGCGGGGGCCACCTCCTCAGTGAGCGGGTTGTCCGACAGGTCCAGGCGGACCAGGCAGGAGCCTGCCGGGTGGCGTGTGTGTTGGGGTGTGGCGGGGTCACATGGGTTGGAAGGCGTTGTCAGCAGAGTAGCCGGAGGCGCATGCCATGCCGATCCGTCAAAGGCTGAGCACCCCCTCCCCCAGTCGGCCCTTCGGTGTGCGTTGGGATGTGTTCCATCCCTATCCGTCGGAAGCTTAGCGGCAAAGGCCTCCCGGCGGCGATTTGCGAGCAGCCCATCACACCTCTCGCCTGCCCTGTGTCTGCCCCGGCAGCGCCACCGGCCACCCACCCACCCGCCATGAGGCTCTTGGCCAGCGAGATGCCGCCCTCGGGGCCCACGCGGCTGGAGGCGAAGCGGAGGTCCTGCGATCGGGACCGGCAGCCCGGGGGGCCGGGTCAGCGAGGCCACGAGGGCACCGAGCGAAAACACAGAAAGGCAGCGCACACGCCACACGCCCTGACGCTCCTGGCAATATCGCATCAGCAGCTGCCGCTGCCCCTGTCGCTTCGCCGAATTCCCCTGCTCGTAAGGCTCTTCAATGGCCAACGCGAAAAGCAGTCGACTGCTGGTCCCCCGGCGCCGTCCCAGAGCCACCTCCATGCGCGGCGCCCGGCTGAGCAGCCCGGCGATGTGGCCCGCGCCCTCGTCCCCGCTCATGTTGTTGAAGAGCTGCAGCCGCCGCAGGCGGGAGGGGTCGGCAAGCAGCTCCGCGGTGGCACGGCAGGCGTGCACCGACAGGCCCACGTTTTGGAGCGACAGCGACTCGATGGGGGCCTGGCGGGCGAAGGGACAAGGGGTGGCATGACGCGTGGTAAAAGGGGTGATTGAATGGGAGCGGTGCCCCATGCCGATTCGCCCCGCTCCGTCCCGTGTACGCCCCGCATGCTGGGCGCCTCCGCGGCGAGGGGGGCGGAAGGAAAAGAAATGGTTCCCGTCCGCCAAGTGCGCTTCACAAACCCGTCTCACACCCGTGCGCACACCCAGCCGTGAGCATCGCTGTCGACCCTGCTCCCTGCCATTACAGCCTGCCTGGGCCCGTTCCCTTACGCACAGGCGTCAATCTGACCCCTGTCCCACACGGCCCCCCGGTCTCCCACCCAACCCTCCGCCCCTGACTCCTGCCCCGCGCGCCCGGCTACCTGGCCCGTGAGCACTGCCTCGCACGCGCGCACGCCCTTCTCCCCGAGCGCGTTGTCCGACAGGTTGAGCACCGCCAGCCGCGGGGCGCCGGCCAGCGCTGCCGACAGCGTCCGCAGCGCGTCAAGCGCCTCGTCCTCCTGCGGCGGCAAAGGGGGGAGAGTCAGCGTGTGCAAGGCAGCTGTCCACACCCCATCCCCCCTTTCCAATCCTTTGAACCCGATATCCCACCCACCCCCTCCATCGGCTCCCCGCTCCTCACCGGCCGGCCGGCAATAACGTCCGAGATGTCGGCGTCCGTCAGGTTGGCGGACACGGCGGCGATGGCGCGGGCCGCCACGGCCGCCGCGTCGCGCCCAAAGCTCTTGGTGCTGAACCGGAACTGGGATAAGGGATCGATGCAACCGACACGAAAGGAGCACGCGGGAGACATCATTTCCAATGGAGGCATCAGCAACGCATGGCATTTCAACGGACGGACGAACGGACGCCGCCAATACCGTATCTGTGGGGCGAGCTTGCGATTGTGACTCAACTGCAGAGGCGGCGATGGCTAAGCTCGAGCAAAGAGTGACCGTTTGCCACGGCTGGCGTTCCGGCCACGACCCCAAGCGCAGGCACACCGTGAGCACCGCCCCGCGCCTGCCCTCCCCGTACCTTGGTGACTGTGCTGCTAGGGGCAAGCATGGCCGCCAGCGCAGCCTCGGCCGCCTCGGCCGTTAGGAAGTCGCGAGAGCCCGACAGGTCCAGGAACTGCGCGGCAACCGGGCACACCCGTGACACGGGGCGACCGAATTGCCGTGCGATCATAGGCTTGCCCTCAAGTGGCCGCACGTGGGCGCTTGTAGAGGCGGCGGGGGTAACCCAAAGCGTCCCAGCAAGTTGGCGGTAGGATAGAATCAGCGGCACGCGGCACGGAAAGGCCAAATTGCCATACCGACATCCCCGCCCCAATACATGCTGTTCCCGAGAAGCTGCACGCACACCTCCCTACTCCCCTCTCCCATACCTACCTCGATCTGGCCCGAAGCTGCCCCAGGAGCAGCACCCTCCACCTTGCCGCCATCACGAACGACCTGAATCACCAGCTCGCCCAGTTTCCTGTGTCGCCGTCATTGCAAGGGCATCAGGATGGCCTGGGTACACGCATCCTGACGTGGCTCCAGCAGGTGGGAAGGCTCAAGGGCTGGCCTTGCTGGTCAGCACACGCCCAAACCCCAAGGCAAACCCTCTGCCCTGACCCAAGCCGCCCACCTGGCGTACGCCGAAGTCGTTTCCGACACCGGACGATTGCCAGTCGTTGTCCGGGCAGCCACCTCAGCAGCTGTGTAGGCTTTCCTCTCCACAGCCGCGGCGGCCGTGGCTGCCACCTGTGGGGGCGGCATGCCAAGTCCCGCTCACACAAGCGATGCTTACACATTTTATAGACAATCCTTCCAGACGAGTTCAAGCTCCTTTTAGAAGCGAGCGGTGCCCACGCATATTGATCTTCATTTGAAACTTGTTCGGCAAGAAGCCTTGCTTGTGCCCACCTCTGCGCTTAATTCTAGTCCTTGTACATGTGCCAGCGCGCAAATGCTGGCGACTAGGCGCTGGACCACATCGTCCCGCTGCGCAGCTGGGAGCGACCATCCCGACATGTTTGTGAGATGCTGCAGCACGTTCTGGTCTGTCACAAAATACAACTAGTTGAGCCGGCCATCCTGACGAAGAGCAGGTGTACGACGGCGGCGGTACGTAAATACACAGGCACACCAGGGTCGGGGTCACCGTAGTTGGAGTACTTGCTTGCTTGCGCCTCTGTGGTCGGCTCCAATGTCCCCACACGTGCGGGCCCACAGTTATGTGCGCTTGACTAGGCCAGCCACTGTTGCCCTATGACAGGTATGACCATCTTGAACACATAGCCAGCAGGTCCCCCGAGACTGGCGGCCCAGCGCGCTAATCCCGGTCGCCGGCCCCAGCTTTGTGATGATGGTTTGCGAAGGATGTTAGATGGTGGGGTGGGGCATCTAAGAGTGCACAGAGTCCCAGGCGGGATTTTGGTGGTGTTGAACACCGGGTTCGTTCATGCTTGCCAGGCGCCTCCACAGAGGCAGGGGTTGCCTTGGGCACGCTTGGGCGCAGGTGGATTCGTGCCTCATGCCGCGTTTAGCCGCCGAACGGCGCTTGGGCGCGTACACCACGTCCACGGTCTTGCGGCGCGCGTGCTCGGTGTAGGTGACCGAGTCGCGGATCACGTTCTCCAGGAACGTCTTGAGCACCGTGCGCGTCCTGTTTTCTCGTATGAAGCCCAGGTTTGGGGCCCGGACTTCATCAACGTGACGTTTGAAGTGCTATGACAAACCCAATGGTTGAGGAGCAGAGGGCCTACACGCGAGCCGTTGTCGGGGCACGATGTCCCACCCACGCGCTACTGTACCGGGAGTTAGCGCAACGACCGCTGCAGTAACATTGGGCTAAATTGGTCTTCCGGTTCTGGAACGGCCTTACTGAACGCCCGGACACGCTGTGCCATTGTGCTTTCGTGGCAGACCTGAAGATGGCGATCGAGGATTGCAGGTTACAGGTTACACGTCTGTCAAAGTCGGGGGGGGGGGCATGGACGAAATGCGAGTGGTGGGGTAGGGTAAAGGGTCATGTGTGCCTTCTCTACCCTGCTTCAGCGCCTGGCGCCGAAGCATGGCGTGCCTGGTGTCCCAGACAGCATGCAAGTAGGCTGACACCTCAGCAGGTGTGCCTCCTTCATAATAATCGTGGGGCTAACGTACAGATCTGGGCGACGCTTAACGGTCATTGGCGCCGACCCTGTCTCTACTTTCTCTTATCCGCTGCAGCAGCTGCCTGCCGTCGCTGCCAGGCCGTCACCCTCCACGTCAGCGTGGATCCGCAGGTCGGCTGGGACCAGCGTGCCCAGCTCCTGGAACAGGATGGAAGGCTGGGAGAGCCACAACTACAGCGCCACGAACATTGCTGCTCGTCTCCCTTGCCCTGCACTCGGCGCCCTGCTGGAAACATCGCACCCCCGTCACTTGCTCACTTCACGAGTGACGGTGACCTTCGACCAATCAGACATAACCATTGAGCAATCCAGATGGGATGGCCCAGCGTCCACGCTTGCACATGAAACACATGCGGCAGCAGTTGGTTAGTTGGCGTTGCATGGATGTCCAGCTGGAGGAGTCCCGTTACAATGCCGTACTGCCTTAGAATGAGCGAAAAAGCACCTGCCGTACACCTGTAAAAGACAGCTCTGCCTCTAGCTACCAAGAACCACCATTCATATGTAAGCTGGGGATGCTGAATATTGGTAAAGCGTAAGTAGACACCGCGCTTGTTCGTCTTCACAGCACCCAAGCGCTACTAAAGCCTCTTCCCTTGGACTCCGTTTCCGCTAGACCCCGTTGCAAACGCAATGTAGGCAATCGTCCCCTGTGATTTGGCAGATGTAAGTGCTGATGAAAGTACGGTATGATGCCATCTGGCCCACGCGCCCCTGCGTCCATTCAACCAGCCCATGAACCCTGGAATCCAGCCACGTCAATGCTCACCCACGCTGCCACACTGCCAATACCTTCGCCAGCGCTGCTGGCAAATACACACCGTGCATTCTTAATAATTCCTTCTAGCTGCCCTCCTGGGAGCTCCCCATTCCCAGACCGCACGCATAAGTATCGCCACCATTTGGCTCGGTAGACTCGCCGGACTGCGAGCCCTGCCTGGTGGCTTCTCCGGCCCTGAACGCGTCGACGCCGGGAACGGCCAGCTCCTTGCGCAGCACCTCCAGCCGGTCATCGGCCGAGCTTGTGTACGGGTCGCCGTGGAAGTAGAGCGCCGGGTCGGGGCGGCGGCTCACTGGACCGCTGATCGACCTTTGCCAGCCGGACCGGCGTGTGCTGCCGGAGCACTTCCATGCCGAGCCACCGTACGAAGCCGATGATATCCTTCGGAAAGGACGTGACCAGCTGGAAACGGAACGCAGACTCGGGCACGAGGATCACCTGACCAGGCGCAATCAGAGGAATTGCCAATGTATTCAATGTATCGGGATGATGCAGGGTGCGCCCTAGTGAGTTACGTGACGTCAGCAAATAAGCAAGGAAAGCCGGGACAAACCCAGGGGAGGAGCCGGAGCCGTTGCACCCAGCGCATAGGCCGTCTACGTTGCAGATCAATACGCACCCCGTACATACACCGGGCAACTTGTAAAACACCGGCTTGGCCATGTATGCTAATGAGCAGCTTGGCTTCCTCGCTGGCGCCAGGCGCCACCCCACGACATCTGCTCACCTCGCCGCTGAAGCCAAGGCCCCCGGCATGCGCCGCCACGCGTCTCGAGAACGTCACGGCGTTGTAGATTGTGAAGTCCAGGCAGTGCACTTTCTTGGGGAACAGGATGTCGTCCACATCTGCAAGTGACGGTCCATACAACACTCAAGGGAGGTTCGCGAAGTTGTGATACATGGCAGCACCGACCAACCGCCGTCACCCGAAAAACCGGCGTTGGGCCCCCGCCACGCCGCTTGTAGCAAGCCTACCCACCTGCCCAGATATCGTCCCCCTGGCCACCACCGCTCGCAGCTGTGGTAGGGTGGCAGCAAGGAACGGCATTGCACAAGCTGCTAACAATAATCAGCCATGCGACGAGTTCTACCAGGACGGTCAAGCTTTACGCTGCGGCTCAAGGCCGTTTCGTTGGTAAGGGACAAAATGCGCAGATGCCTGAAGGGTGTAAAGCAGATTAGTGACAGCTTCCCGGCTTACCAGTGGCGCCGGTAGCCACTTAACTGATGCTCTTCGCAGAGCCCGCCCATACGATACCCTAGTAGGCTAAACCTCTTGATGGCAGTCCAACCCGCGCACAAGCAAGTTACGTTTCACACAGCTCCCGAGCTCGCGTTCGCGACGCTATGGCGGCAAATCGATGCTGCCCGTATAAAACTGGCACTCCTCTTCTTGCGGGGCGGTGCGAGGCCCGAATGGGGTGCGCCGGCGTGCATCCCACCCGCAGGAGCTCCTCCCACAGACCGCCTTCGCGGCGGCCCAGGGGCAGGCGGCCCCGCCCGAGCCGGGCAGCGCCCTGCCGCCCGCCGCCGTCCAGGCCTCGGGCGCCTCCACCGCCCTCGTCGCCCAGGAGGGCACCGGCGCGGGCTACGTGTCGCCCTTCGCGCGGGTGGGCGCCGCGCCGGAGGAGGTCGCGGCTGCGCTGGCTGAGACTCGCCTGAGCGCCTAATGGCGCAGTGTCGCATGGTGGGTGGCGTGCGGCGGACTCCGAGAATCATGCGCGACTAAGGGGGGCCTCGCGAGGCGAGCTTCGGGTTGGCCCGAGCGTTGTGGAACTAGGCCAAACGTGATGGGAAGGGAAGTAGTGGCTACAGGAGCGCGCGCGGCATGGCGGATGGACACTTAGCGTTGGGAAACGCTGCTACGCCTCTGGTTTACCCAATGGGTGTTTCTGCGCTTGTTTGAAGGCTCTTTAGCTGCTTGCTTGTTTTGGGAAAAGACCGTTTGCGAAAATTCGGGGACCGCGCGGCCTCCCTGGAGTAGCGGAAGCTTCTAGTATGGGGGTAGCGTCGCCCGTGTCATCCTGGGGGCCGTGAGAAGGCATACTCGTCGACTGGGCGGTTTAGGTCCTCATGAGAGTAGTCCATCCATACTTCCAGCGTCTCCGCGTCTTACGTGACTCGCACACCACACTGGGAGTAGCACAGCGTCTCTGCGTCTTATGTGTCTCCCCCTTTGCTTCCCGGACCCGCGCTTTTATACTCCGTCCAAACCCCCAAAGAAGCTTCCTAGAAACTTCCCAAGGCAACTTCCGCGAAGCTTCGTCCGGCAGCTGCACGGAAGC
>LSYV01000156.1:30318-40958 GCA_001584585.1 Gonium pectorale | reverse complement strand
GTCGTCGCGCGACGCCGACCGACGGACGGCGTCGTCGCGCCTCGTCGACGCCGCCACTTCGTCGAGCGTGTGAGGATCGGCGAAGGGAGGGGGAGGGGGGAGGACCTGACGGGCGGGGTCAGAGGGCTGCTGGTGTGGGCCCCATGGTCAGGACATACACAACTGACGCACGTGTGTCCCCCCTTGTGGCCGCCCGTCGCCTGTGCCATCCCCAAAACAAAACCCTCGACTCCACCGACAACCGACAACCGGCTCACCCTCCCGTGCCCACCCCGACACGAAACACACCGCCCCGCTTCTCCCCCGCCCCAACCCGCCCCCAGGAGCTGCCGCCGTCGCCACCTCCGCCGCCCTCCCCGCCGCGCACTCCGCCGCAGCCGCGCGTCCCCAACGTGCCGCCGCCCCGGCCGCCGCAGCCGCCGCTCCCGCTGGGCGTCATCCTGTCGAACATCATCATCGACCCGCCCAACGCCACCACCACAACCTCGGACATTGCGCGCAAGAAGGCGATGCAGACCGGTGGGTTGGTTGCGGTTGTGAATCACAACTGTTGATTGGATTGGGCCCGCTGCGGAAAGGCCGTGCAGAAGAAGGCCGTGCGTAAGAAGGCGATGCGTTAGAAGGTGATGCAAGCCGGTGAATAGGAAAACGAGTGTCCAGGTGCGCGCGCTTGGGAAAGGCGCGCAAGGCCGCGTGTCGTGCGCTCGAGGCGTTCTCGGACAAGCACAGGCGGGCGGAGTGGACATGAGCGTGTAGATGGCCCCCCCCTGAGCCACCGTCCATGCCCCCACTCCCAATCCCACGCGTTACCCTTCTTCACTACCAACCCCCACCGGCTTCTACCGCCCTAACGCCCAGCCCCATGCCCGAGACCTGCATCCACAGCCGGGCCAGCAGCCGGCCCGTGCGCCAACCGCTTAACCAATCAACTACCAACCACCATGCAACTAAACTACCTAACCACCACCCGCCCCGGATGCCGCACCTGTGCGCGCAGCTGTCACGCAGTACCTGGGCACGGCCGTGTCCACCGTTGTGCTGAGTCCCTACCCTGGCGTGTCGAACCACATCATCTTCGACAACACTTTTGCGAGGAGCGCATTCACGGCCGCCAACAAGACTCTGCTGGCCAACATGGTGCGTCGGTGCGGTGTCAAAACCAACCCCCCTCCCCTTCCTGCTTCCCCTGAAGCCATGCTTACCCTGAGGCCATGCGTCCCACAGAACAACGCGCCACGCCTCCCCCCCCGCCTCGTCGTGCCTTGTGTTGAAAGCTGCCGAAGCCGTGACCGCTCTCAACTAGCAGTTAACGTGTCGGCTGGTCGCGCGTCAGCTGGTCGTGCAGCTGGTCGGTCGGCTGGTCGGTATCGTCGGTCGGCTGGTCGCCCTCGTGACGCCCCAGATCGAG
Source organism: Gonium pectorale (assembly GCA_001584585.1). Taxonomy (NCBI): domain Eukaryota; kingdom Viridiplantae; phylum Chlorophyta; class Chlorophyceae; order Chlamydomonadales; family Volvocaceae; genus Gonium; species Gonium pectorale. The sequence goes on along the minus strand of LSYV01000156.1, from coordinate 39,550 downwards.
TAGTGGGCCGGACCCGTATCGCGCTCCGTGCGCATCCGTGCTAGGCCCATGATGCTCCCCCGGCTCCCCCCCCACTGTTTTTCCGCCCCGTGCAACTGCCCGACACCCCCCCTCGCTTCCAATACCACTATCCCCGCCCCCCGCCCCTCGCTGCAGATTGACAGCGGGGAGACGGTGCTGACCGTGCTGCTGACGCCCAGCTCGGCCACGCCAGTCGGCGTCCTCAACATGCTCCTGCGCTCCCTGTCGGGGTACTCCAGCGTGGGCTGCAACAAGGTGCGTGCTGTGTACGACACCTGTACGACATGCTGTACGGCGCGCCCGTGAGCCAGCATTGGCGCAACACTGCGTCTCGTCTTGTAAGGATGCAGATGTTGGAATCGGCTGACGGGTGCCCTCCTCTTTCCGTGTCCCGCACCCACACCCCAGACCGCCACCGTGTCCACCGACAAGGGGCTCCTGACGATCAACCGCGTGAACATCGACCCGGCCGCCGCCGGCATGCCCACCAGCCTGACCCACTCGTACAACGGCGTCTGGTTCAACTGCACCGGGCTCCCGGCGGACGCCTTCCAGACCATCTACGTGACGCCGTTCGGCACGTAGGTGTACGACAGACACGCACGCACGCACCATGTATCGCTGCATGCCGTACCGGTTTCTGCACGCCGTACACCGCGTCAGCTGGTGCCGCGTCAGCTGCTGCACGCCGTACACCGCGTCAGCTGGTGCTGCGCCGCTGCGCAGCCCGCGGCCGCCCCGCGTCCATACCCCAGCGCCCGCCCAAGCCGCGTTTGGTTTCCGTCCAGCCGCCGAGCTCCCAACCACGCCGCCGCTACTGCCCCGCGCGTACCTGTGTCGTACCTGTGTCGTACTGACGCGGTTGGGATCCCGCCTGTCCCGTACGTTCGCGCCCGGGCGTCCCCGCAGCCCCGCGATCGCCGAGATCATCACCCCCAACTACGGCGTCATCCGTATCGTGGGCTTTGACTTCACCAAGGTGGTGGATCCGCTACAGTGGGCCCAGGTCCTGACGTACAACTTCCGGATCTCGGCTGGCGCGCCCATCACCCGCCGCCGCTAGGCCCTTGCTCCTTTTTCGGCCAGGCGTCCAACCGTCTCGAGCACGGCGTGGGAGCTCCGCGGCCCGTGACGGGGACGGGAGAGCTATCCGGATTGTTGGGCACTCGCGCCGCACCGGCGCCGAGCGCTGCAGGCGAAGCGGGGGCCAGGGGGCGCCCCCCCACCCCCTGGGGCAGCGCGCCAACGCCAGGAGACCGGCCCAGAGCGGTCGGGCTCTATCTGTGAGCAGCACTTTTGGTGGTGCAGTCCGGCACGGGCCGAGGCCCTGGGGGCCCGTCGGCTGACTGCTGAACAAAAGGCAGGAGGATGTCTGCGGCGGCGCAGGATGTCGTGAGGTTACGGGTACCCTCAGTATTGGGCTTGGACGTGGGACGGACGACTGCACGGTTGATCAGGCGGGACGCGCTGGCCGCAAAACTGTCGTTACAGCAATTAGTCTCGGCCTTCGCGGTTTGCGGGGCGGGTGTGTGCGCCGGTAACTCCGCCGGACTGAACTTGCTGTGCTAGCTATGCTGTGGAGCGATGGCCTACCAAGAAGACAATACTGCCTTAATATTTCGCGGGAAGAGCGCGGCTGCTGTGGCTTCTAAAGCGGCGTGATACCAGCAACCCCGGCCGCGCGCGCGTGCGGCGCACAGGACTGGGTTTTGCAGGAGTTTTCGCCTGTTGTGGGTGGGTGGTTCGGTCGGTTGGTGTTTTTTCTTCTTCAGCAGTGATGTTTTGCTTTCATCCGCGCACCGGGCCGCCTGCCGAGCGCCGGGCTGCCTGAGACGGTTGGCCTGGGCGCCATCCTGGACCGCCGTACATTCCGTGCACTGCGTACGGCAGATTGCACATCGGAAAGCCATCTGGCTTGGAGGGGTTGACCCGGCTCGGGGACTGCAATGAGGGGCCTAGCGGGCTGAAGCAACGTTGCTACTGTACACGTCTTTGGACACGTACGGTCCCAGCCCCAATCTGTGCCCGTTCGGGGACCTTCGCGCATGACTGTTGGCCTGTTGCTGACGGTGGGTAGCACACGGCGGTCGGAGGACTGCGGTCGGTGCTGTCACAGCTCGATGCCATTGGTAAGGTGGCATTGGATTTAACCAGGGACGGCCGGAATCATGGACTTGACGAGGGAGTGACGTGGTGGTGCTGGCTACCACCGCGACACACGATGACCTTATCCGTAACCCTGGCCGTAACCCCCGCCGTAACCCTGCCAGCGGAGGGCCTCCTGCAGGCTCCTGCATTCGCCCGATCAGTTGTGTAGGTTGTGTGCAGCACTACAGCGCACGTACACACCACGTGTCAACGAGGCCTTCCTCGTTTATGTTGCCTTTACGACTGAGACTTGTAGCCTTTGCCATTTAGACCGGAATCTTTTTGTCCCCTTGATTGCACCCTTCAGTTATTTGGAAGCGTTTGGTTGTAAGCGGCATGCCGCCGAGTACGGTACTTGCCGCGCCCTCCAGCCACCTCCTGCGGCACTGATGATCCAAGTATACCACTCTCACCACTGGGGTTGTCCTTCGGTTGCCGCTGCAAGATCGGTCATAGATGCTTCAGGACACACTCAGCCCGGTGACCGAGCAGTGCAAAGATAGCAATGATTAAGGGTCAGCCACAATGGAATGCATTACATGTCGGGTTGTGGTGGCGCGGCCCCTGTGTTCAGTAGTGCCGGGCGGCGGTTGAGCGCCCCCGTCTACGCCCCAACGCCCGGCGCGATGCTGCTGCCAAAGATGAAATGGCCACGCTCTTTCCGAGGCCTGTCTTTGGACAGCGTCCTAACACGCCAAAAGTGCAAGCCGTATTATGTATATGATTATTTGAGGCCTTGAATTCGATGAAATTATATCTTCGGGGAACTTCCCATTGAGTCATGAGTATTCTGTGCCTCGCAGTCGGGCGTTGGTTGTTTGACCGTACCGTGGGAACGTGCGCTCTCTTGAGTCAAGCATCACGTTGCGCAAACCTGCAGCTTAATTGTGTTTGTAACAGTTATTTCTGTCATGATTCACGAAAATATTTGGCCGTGCCCGTTGTCCGTACCTGGGCGTTTTGGCCTGCACTATGATGTCACATCTTGACACTGATTATTATCATAGCAATTTGCATTGGAGTAGTTGAGCCGTCTGCGGTTTTGACAGCCTCTGTCATTTTCGCCTTTGTTAATGTTCTTGAGGCAAAATGTCAGAGCCTCTACCTCGTGTACTTTTAGCTGTGAACGACAATGGCACGCAATCCAAAGAAGACAGCGGCACAGTGATGCAACTCGCGCGGGAGCTCGAGCACGCCGGATTCTGTGTCAGCTTTGCAACATGGTCTGAGGAGCTAGATGGTGGGTGCTGAGCGCGGGCCTTGCTCGGTGTCACTGGCATTCCGCCAGGGGCGATACCATAAACGACCTGCTGCTGCCCAGGTCCGCTCTTGGCGCATGCCGAAGCCGCCACCTACGGCTGTGCAAAAGGGCAGGTGGGCAGTGCGCACAGCGGGTGTGGCAAAGTGCCCGTTATCCGAGCGACAATGGTGCTCGCACCAATGCCTTCCCTCACAGGACGACATGTATGCCAGCAGCGCGGGATATGCTTCTCTTTACGAGGCGCGACCTGTACTGCGACATCTTGTGGAACGGGAAGCGCGCGAGCATTGCCAGCCGCTGTGGCGTGCCACGCTTGAGGACCCCTCTGCAGCACGCTGTGAAGAGGACTTTGAACTCGCCTTTGTAATCTGCAACCCCGCTGCTGGCCAGCTCTCTGGCGGCAAAGTGAGTCAGCGTTAGTTTCATGTTCGTTGGAGCCTGGGCCTTAGCCCACGCAGATGGCGTCTGTCTCGTGCAGCTTCCGAATGCTCACTTGCCCCCAGCGCGAAGCCTTCCCTCTGTGCCCTGCCTCCACCCATCGCGTGCGCCCGCCCGCCCGCCCGCCCACCCGCCGCGCAGGTCCCGGAAATGCACTTCCGGGCCGCCACACCAGAAGCCCTGCACGGGAAGCACGTGACGGTTGTTGGCGATGGTAAGCTTGCGCACTATAATTTCCCCGTCGTGTATCCTCAGCCCGAGAACTCACGAATCAGCACCGACCGTTATAGTCCGCCCGTTGAAGTGCGCCATACCGCTCACTCTTGTTGCCCTTTTGCTTTCGCGACCTAGCCACCTCGCCCCGTCCCACCCCGCCCCACCCCGCCCCACCCGCACCCCGGACCCCGGACCCAGGCGCCGACGCGCTGGACGCCGCCTGTGCGGTGGCGCTGCTCAACGAGGGCCAGGGCGTGCGGCTGGTGAGGGGTCGGTTTCGAACATGGTTGTATCCACTGGGTACGGGCTAGGCCGGCTACCGGCCTACCGCCGACTGGCAGCCGCGCCCGCAGAGGCGCGTTCCATAGCTATCCGCATACGTAGTCAACTCAGCGCTTGAGCGGGCCAGGGCGTGCGGCTGCTGGTGGGGGGTGGCGGCCGCAGCGGAGGCCCCTGAGGCAGCGCTGACAGCGGCCCGGGTTGCGAGCGGCAGGTGTGGTGTGGTGTGGGTACGCGGGAGGGGCACGGGCGGGGGGGGCGCCCCGCCTGGAGCTGGCGGGACTCAGCTCGGAAACCGCACTTTGAGGGAGCAAATTGGGATACCTCAAACACCCCTGCCAGGTCCCAACCTGGCTGCTTCGGTCGAGCATTCAGGCTGCTCCGCTGACTACCCTGCCCCCTACACCAGATGCCAGAAGGGGAAACATTGGAGATGCAGTATGGATACCGATTCGCTTCAAGTTCGACGCCGCTTGGTATCTGCGACGCGACCTTGCGCTCCCGTCTTTCCGTCTCCCAGGCCCCGGCCGCCCTCTGTGGCGCCTCGCTCCTGGACGGCGCCCGCCATCGCGCCCTCCGCGCCGCCCTGCAGCCGCACTACACCCTGCCGCGGCCGGGGCTGGTCGACAGGGCACTGCGCGCACCCACCAAGCGCCGCTTCTGGGCCGTGGTGAAGGAGAAGGCCAAGACGCTGGTCGGGCGTTCCGAGGCCGGCTCTAATGCTACGTTATCCGTTGACGGTTCCAAAGGACCAACCGTCAGCACGGCTGCGGCCTCAGCCGTGTCTCTGCCGGCCGGGGCGCCGGAGGACGCATCGTCGGTGGTGGTGTTGGCCCCCAGCCCCGCCGACCCGCGGGTCATGCCGTTTTTGGACGGGAAGCTGCGCGAGGCGCTGATGGAGGCAGGCGAGGAGGCTGCGGACGATGTCAGCTCCGGAGGCGGCGGGCTTCCCCACCAAAAGACCCGGGGCTCGGCGCTGGTGCTGTACCGGGGCATGGTGCACCCCGCCGCGCCGGGCCTGGTGCTCCTAGGGCTGCAGGTGGGGGTGGGGTGGGGGGTGGGGGCTGAGTCGCGTGCGTGCGTGCGCTGCGTTTCATATGCTGCCTAGATGTGCTAAGCATTGGATATTGGCGCAGTTGGGGCACGCCAGACCTCGTTGTTGCTCGTTCTTGTTCAGGGTGAGTAGCTGGCTGGCTATTGACAACGGTGTGGTGTGGTGCCATGGTGCAATGGTCGGAGGTGCTTTTCCCATCCCCAGCCGTTCCAATCCAGCTATCCAGGCCCATCGTTTCGCGGTGCCACACGCATCTCCCCACACCCCGCAGAGCCACGCCACTAGCGACCCGCGGGTCGGTGAGCTGCAGGTGCGCTGGGCGCTGGCCTTCGTGCTTGGCGCGCTGCCGCTGCCGCCCGCTGCGGCCATGCGCTCCGACCTGTCGCGCCAGCGCTCCTGGCGGCGCGCGGCCCTGGCCTCCCCGCTCATGTCGACCCACGGGTCGCTCGCCCGCGCGCACGAGCGCCATTACATGGCGCAGCTGGAGGCGGACCTGGCGGCATCCGTGGTGCATCGCGCGCTCGTGCCGTGCGGAGAGCTGGACGAGGAACTGCCCATGGCGGCGGATGACGCCGGCCGGCCGAGCGGCACCCATACACCGCGCAAAGTCGGCAAGGAGCCGAAGGCCCTGGCGCCGGCGCGGCAGAGCGAGGGCGGCGCCGCTGCTTCGTGGTCTTCGGGGCTGCAGGCCGTTAAGCAGGTGGGCCATGTGCGAGAGGGGGATACATGGGTGGCCTGTGCGGTGTGGGATGGAGCTGACTGATGTCGGAATGTGTGTCGGGGCGGTGTCTGTGTGTCGGGGCGGTGTCTGCGTGGGGTGTGGCGCCCGTGATGCGTTGGGCCGCAGGGGATGCGTTGGGGCCGCAGGGGCAGGCCGAGCCATCTGCGCCATCCCGCTCTGCGCCTCACCTCTCACCCCGTCCCCCCTCGCTCCCTCCTCGCGCCCCTCGGCCGCAGGCGCTGCGCGGCCTAGCCTCGGGCAGCCGTCACGGCAGCAACCGTCTTCACCGCTTGCGCAGCGGCGGCGGCGGCGGTCGTGGTCGCGGCAGCGGCAGCGGCGGCTGCCGCAACGACAGCGGATCGTCCGGCGGCTTCAGCGGCAACCAAGGCCCGCACCCCCTCGCCTCAGGCCCCCAGCACGCCCCCGGCGGCGGCTTTGACAAGGTCAGCTCCGGCCATCACACCCCGCGGATGCTGCTGGTGCGCCGCGCCAGCACGGGCGGCGCCATGGCGCTCGGCCGGGGCGGGTCGCCCGCCGCGTCGTCTTCTCAGCTGCCGGTCCTCCCGCCGTCGAGACTGCACGCGCGAGGCTCCGGCGCCGCCGGCGACTCACCGTCCCAGGCGGATGCTGAGTACACGGCGGGATACACTGGGCTGTACGACACGGGCACAGGCACGGGAACAGGCGCGACTGTGGGTGTGCCCTACCCATACATCATCATTGGCGGCGCCAGCGTCGACAACACCCACCTCCTGACCTCGGGCAACCTTGCCGGCGCCGCCGGCGGCGCCGCCAGGGCCTCGGCCGGCGATCACGGCCGCTCCTCCGCGTCGGGGCACTTTGCCAGGCTGTCGACGTCGCAGCGCGCCGCCCGGCGCAGCTCCCAAGGCACGGCGGGCTTTGTTCTCACGGGCCCTGGCCCCTTCCTCGACACGTCGGATCGGGACCTGATGGCCGCTGGCAGCCCGCCCGAGGCGGCCTCGTCCTCCTCCATACCGCTCCTCCACAAGGCGGCGTGGACGCTGCAGTCGGCGCCGCTGGCCACCCTGCCCGCCGGCGCCAGCGGGCCGCTGCCGCTCTGGAAGCAGCAGCAGCAGCACCGGCCGCTGCAGGTTGGCTGCCCAGACGAGGACCCAACTGCCGAGCCGCACACCACAACGCTGGAGCCGCCGGCGCGGGCGCACCACCACCTGCCCGGCAGTGGCGCCCCCACGCCGGCGCTGCTCACGCCACGGACGGCCCGGCACTCGCCCTCCTCGCGGGCCGCCAGCCCGTCTACCGACTACGAAGACCGCGACCATGGCAACGCCGCGTCGCCGCCGGGCTTCCAGTCCGAGTCGCTCCTCGCCATTAGACTCCCGGCCCACACCGGCATCTCCGGGGCCCGCACCAGCCGCTTCAGGTCGCTGGCGCGCAGGCAGACTGCCTCACGGTTGGGCATGTCGCTGCCGGAGGACGTGGAGCCCCGGACGAGCGCCCCCGGGGGTGCCCACAGGCAGCAGGGCGGCGCCTCCCCGGCGGCCGCCTTTGACGCCGGCGCCGATGACGGCCGCAGCAGCGCCCTGGGCGTGATGGCGTCGCAGCTGGCGGCGCTGCGGGCGCACCTGCACAGCCCGGACAGCAACCCATTCCCGGACGTGCTCGGGCCGTCCTCCACGCCCACGCCCGCTGTCTCCGCTGCCGCCACGGCCGCCGCGGCCGGCGCGGCCGGCGAGAGGGGCCTGGTGCGCGCTCAGGCCGCAGGGCCGCGCGCCGAGGCGGACGGCGCCGGCGCCGGTCTGTTTCTCAGCGGCCGCGGGGGAGGCACGGGGCGCAAGAGCATCATCAGTCGCATGGCCCGTGCCAACTCACTCGCCGACCTTCCGTGTGTGGAACACGATCATGCCGCCGCCGCCGCGACGGCGCACCGCAGCCACCAGCACCCGCAGCTGCCGCTGGGGCTGTCCAGCGACGCGCCCTCCAGGGCCTTGGCCGAGGGCGGGCCCGGCCTCGCGGGCGGCCGGTTCGCGTCTGGGCCCGTGTCGGCTGACAACCAGCTGGAGCTGGAGACCACGCGCCTGAGCGTCACGGGGACTGTCCCCGAGGACGTACCTGTGGTGTTCCTGAACGCGCAGGACGGCCACACGCGCTCCGTTCGGGAGGTGCTCAGCGGCGCAGGCGGCGTGGGCGGCGGTGCCGGGGAGGGATGCAGGGCGCCGGACGGCTTCCTGTCGGCCCCGCTAATGAAGCTCGCGCGCGCACTGCAGGGCGGGGGCGGGGGAGGGGGCGGGGGAGGGGGCGCCCGCGGCGGCAGCTCCGGCGCCAGCCCCAGTCCCCTGGGCCCTCCGCAGCAGCGGGCAGGCTGGGCGTCCCGCGGCAGCAGCGGCGTCCTGCCGCCGCCGCTGCCGCCGCCACCGACAGACGGCGTGCTGACGGAGCTGCTCCCGCCGCCAGCCGACATGGGCATGCCGCCGTCGCCACGCGCTGCGGCGGAGGAGCGCAGGGGTCGGCGGCCGGTTCGCAGCCGCTACAGCCTGGGGCATCTTGGTGCGCTAACGGCGCTGGGTGCACCCGAGAGCAGTGCCCACGGTGCCGCGACGGCGAACTCGTCCGTGGGCGTTGCGGAGGACGGCAGGAGCAGCCGGACCAGCAATTACTCGCGGTCCGAGTCGGTGCTGTCGGCCGCCGGCACGTCACAGGCACGTGGCCGCTGCATCAGCCGCGCGCAGAGCAGCGCATGCGCCACAGCCACAGGCGGCGTGGAGGCCCCGTCGGATGCGCCGTCGCCGGTCGCCGGAGCAGCCGCCGGTAACGGCGGCGGCAACAGCGGCGGCAACGGCGGCGGCGGCGCCTCGCTGGCGGCGGCGACGGAGAGCGTCCTGGGCACCGTCTTTGGCAGCCGATGGCGGGGCGCCGCCTCCCGCTCCAGCGGAGCCGGGGCCGGGAGACACGTCTCGCGCCTTAGCCTGCTGAGCCAGGCTGCCGACGCTGCTGCCGTGCCCTACCGCAAGATGGCAAGCAGCCTGAGCGCCGCCCCCGCCGACACCCCGGAGGCCTCTGCGGGTCCCGCCAGTGCCGTGTCGACTCGCAGCAAGCACGACTGCGTCCGGCGCAG
>LSYV01000156.1:18850-29815 GCA_001584585.1 Gonium pectorale | reverse complement strand
AACTGGGAAGGCCATCGGGCAGGCGAGTATGATGACGGTGGTGACGGCGGAAGCCTGTCGGTGACGCTAACGGGCGACGGCCGCACGTTTGGGTGCAAAGGCGGCGCCGGCAGCGCTGCCCCCTCGGCCCTTTTGACGACGCCGGCGGCGCGGGTGGCGGCGGCGCAGGCCCGGCGGGGCTCCTACAGCTGCAACGGCGGGCCGCAGGCGTGCGCCGCCGCCCTCGTCACCTCAGCGGGCCGCGAGACGCCGTCGCCGCTGGCCGTCGCTCAAACCAGGTGGGTCTGACCGGAAGGGCAGGACGGGCGCATGATTGTATGGCCGAGGGATGTAAGACGGCCAAAGGAGGGCTGCAGGGCGCGGGACGGACGGACGCGCGGGTACGCTGCCTTACGCTCCCCGATCTGCGATCCGCAACGGCTTTGGGCCTTTGGCGGACAGGGGAGGGGATAGGAGAGAGGACCGTTTTTATAAGCTGGGGGTGGACACCCAGCAGCTGGGTGCGCAGCAGAGCTACCGACAGGGCTTTCTTTTACACATTACAGCTGTTGGGGGGAGGGAAGGGGGCAGCAGAAGCAGAAGCATCACCAGCAGCTGGTTGCGTGCCAGCAGGGCTTTGCCGTACAGTAGTGGCGTCGCGCGTACGGCCTCCGGGGCCTCGGGTCTCCCGACGCCTGTACGAATACCGCAGCCCTATGCCGCCGCGCACCGGCCCCCTCCCCTCTCCTCCCCTCCCCTCCGCCCCCGTTCCGACCCCCTTCCCCCTCCCTCTCCTTCGCTACCCCTCCGTTACACCCGCGCAGGCACCGCCCCGCGCCGTGCGTCGGTACTCCCGGCGAACCCCTGAGGCCGCAGCACCCCTTGGGCTCCGGCATTGACTCGTACGAGGACTGGCAGTCCTACCTGCAGCCGCACCGCCCCCAATCCCCGGCGCTGCGCCCCGTCGCCTGCGCGGGCGGCGCGGAGATCGTCACGCCCGCGGCCGCGCTGCCGGTGGCGCCTCCGCTGTCGCTCCGGAGCCTCGCGGATGCGGAGGCGAGGGCGAGGGCGCAGCTCATGGCGTCCCCCGGCCCCTGCAGTCCTGCGCTGATGGTCAGGAGGGCAAGCGAGGCCAAGCAGGAGCGGGCCGTGCAGGATGTGAGTGGCGGGGGCCGTGAATGGGGTGGCGGGTTTTGGGAATGCGGTAGTGGCGGGTTCTGGATATGCTTTGGAGGCGGGCCGGAGTGAAAGGCGAAGCGGCCGGGGAGGGGCTGACATTGTACTGACACGCAAGGGCAAAGGCCGTCAACACCGCCGCCCGTGCCCCGACCCGCTCGGCCACGTATGACGGCGCAGCGGCATTTGCTGTGCCCCATACTCTGCACATGCCCCTACACACTGACTCTTGCTTTCTGCTGGGAACTTGCAGCCTCGCGGCAGCCCAAGGAAACGCCATTCCATCCGTGGGTCCGCACCATTACCACATTGCCCCTACACACCGAGTCATGGACTTAGGTCCCCCTCTGCGCTCCCACTGCCGCAGGTGTCTACCTGGCTACGAGAGGCGCTTCAGTCGAACCGCGGCGTCGACGTGGACGTCCTGTCCGACTGAGAGCCCGCCCGTGCGCGTCCTTGCTTTGACGCACCAATGCGAGCGCGAGCCCGCCGGGGGGCGAAGGCGATCTTGCCCGCGCCGGCCGCCCCCATACCGCACACGTCGAGCTACACGACTTGCGCTCGCGTCAGACTCGAGGGGCGCGGCGCGACGCGGCGCGCTTGCCCTTGTGTGTCTGTCGCGTCCATGTTGATTTTGCGTCGCCTCGCCTTGCGTCGCTTTGCCGTACACTCGCGTGCGTGCGTGTGTCGTACGTACGACAGCGGCCACGTCAGCCAACGGCCTGCAGTTGTTGTGCTGCCAGCTGGGAGTGTGTTATGTATGCACGACGGTAGAGCTGAGAGTGTGTGCGAATCCGCTTTTGCGGTGTTGGGTCGGGTTGGGTCCAGGCTGCTTGCCTGCGCCAGGTCTATGACCGACCGAAGGTGGTGGCGGCAGTCGTCGTTGAATGAGCGCTCGCCAAGATGTGTGTTGAAATGGAACGACGCATACGACGAGCATAATAAGCGCGAAAGTGATGGTGTTGTTGTTGGACCCAGCTCCAGAGGTAGTCGAAGGGGTGATGTCCCTGCATCCTGCACCCTGCCAAGGTGTGTGCGTGTGTGTGTGGGTGGGGGGGGGTGAGTGGGTGGGATGGCGCGTTAGCTTTCTTCGTTGCGAGCGGCGATGCGGTGACGTGAGAGCAACCCGTACGTCATGGCATTGCGACGAGTTGCGATATGTGGAGCGATGCATGCGCAAGGAGGTGGCAGAGTGCTCGTATACCTTGCCCGCCATGCCCTGTACTCGGCGCCCTGCTGGAAACATCACACCCTCGGGTGTGTATGTCCGTAGAGGCTGCCTTCCCCGTTTCTGGTTCTCTTTTTTGCTCGACACTGGGCCCGCTGTGCGTTGGCGGCAGTGGAACTGCGGAGCTAGGGAACTGGGAGCCGGAGCGGTTGGGAGCCGGAGCGGTTGGGAGCCGGAGCGGTTGGGAGCCGGAGCGGTTGGGAGCCGGAGCGGTTGGGAGCCGGTGCGGTTGAGGAGCCGGAGCGGTTGGGAGCCGGAGCGGTTGGGAGCCGGAGCGGATGGGAGCCGGAGCGGTTGGGAGCCGGAGCGGATGGGAGCCGGAGTGGCCAAGCCGCCCTGGGGCTTGATTCAGCGACTGAGAGGCTTGGCGGTGGCCCAGGGTACAGGCGGCGGGCTGCGATGATCCTGTGCGATACGCCGGGGCCTGAAACGTGCACTTTAGCAGAGCAGCTCCTCCAGCAGCGACACAGGCGACACTGGCGAGAACTGGCGATGTGTGGCGGCGGCTGGCAATCATGCGCCCCGTCCGTACGTCCGCCCGCCCTCTGCTCGGCAGGGCTACTGGGGGGCCACTTCTGCGGTTTGGGCTGAGGGTTTCGCGCGTGCGCGAATGCGCAGGACTCTCCGAGTTGATGTAGCGTTTCCTGTGCTCCCTCTATCCTCGGAGCGTTCTTTGTTTTCTGCTTTAGGCAGCAGCAGGTTTAGAGCTAGATGGGCGATTGCTTTCATTGATGCCATTCCGACCACCTCCTTCGGCCTTATTTGCATCGTCGCAGATCGTCCCCTCCAGGACGCTCCCCTGACGCCACGAGCGTCTGCATGTCTAGGCTTCGTGGCTGTTGCAAGTTCTATATGTTTTGGTTGTCGGGGTTGACCCGTGAGCCATGCATGGCGCATAGTAGTGGATATCGCCGCCCGCCTTCATCGGGGCATACGATACGGCCGTACGGCCATAGGATGTGCCATGCCGTACGGCTGTGAAACTCATGTCGCACCGCAGAACAGCGGTACGGCAGGGTCTTAGGTGTGCGGCTGGGAACCGAGGTAGGATACACTAATTATTTGCACCTTGTGCATGTTGCTAGTGAAGGTTCGAGCGACCAGAGTTCCATCCTTCACTGCCAGTCCTTCCGCCCTCTTTCTTGGCCGTCTGGTCTGTATGCGTGACGGCGTGTTTAAGCATGGCCGTGTGGCCGCGCGTAGCTGTTTCCTGCATCCTTGAGTGCAGCTGTCCATCCCTTGTGTTTTTCTGAAAACTTACGTGGAGCGCTTTCCGTGTTGGTCCCGGGGCGCGCGGCAGGAGAGGCTCTTCGATCGGAAGGCATTGAGCGGGATTGCGTGGCTAGGTGCAGGAGTGGTATGGGCAACAGGAGGGGAAGGATCCAGACGCGCGCGCGCGCGGGAACGTGCGGCTTGGTGTGTTTGCGTCAGCACACGAGTGTGCCTGGGCTGGCTGCGTGCGAGAGGCGAGGCAAGGGAGTGACCCTGCCGTTGGCCCGAGGCCAACAGACACTTCGTGTCACGCCACCGCGTCTTTTGCGTCGGTTGTATTCGGATCAGATGTCGGTCGTATTCGGAATGGATTGGGGGGGCTGGGTAGGGTGTGGCGGGAGTGACTTGCTTCGTGACCTTTGTCGCAGTGGTGGTGGCCGCATTGGGCCTTTCCGGCGGCGTGCCTGCAGCTCTTACTTACGAAGCTAGAAGCTATGTAGCCGTATGGGGCAAGGTAGTACTTGCATGCCCGATTTGTGGCGCACTGGTGCTCTGATGACTTTGCCCTCGCCCAGCATTTTGCGATTACTGTCCTATGGCGCCAACCACCCACCCTCCTTCCCCGTGCAAGCATTTAGTACGGAATTACAAGTGCCATTTGGGCGTTGCCCTCTCCTTTGCGGGCCCGTGGCTAGTCCGCTGCGGGCCTGTCAGAGTGTCGGTTGCCTGGGTACCGGAACCAGCTGTTAGCCCCTCGCTCGCGCGTGTCGGTTTGTCGGTTTGTGGGGACACTATGCGCCCCGGAACGCCGGTACGGTCGTGGGTACGGTAGACCCGAACGCGACGGCTCGGAGCCCGTACGAACACCTGTGCCATACACAGTATACGGCCGGGGCTGATACACCTTACACACATCCTATGACGTTCGGCCCGCCACCTTGCTACCATCAGCCGTTAATTGACGCACTAATCGCCAACGTACCAAAACAAAACAGCCAGACGTGGCCAAACTCGGTGGCAAACAAGAAGCGGCTTTTCGCCGCCGTAGCTAAGCACCGCGTATGCGACAGGTGTATGTGTATGTGAGCGCTTTTGGGCAAACCAATGGCCGCATGTACGGCAGCCAAAACAACAGAAGTGTGTTCTCCGAAGGGAGTACCATGTACGGCAGGGCCACAGGACGAATACGGCCCGCTGCGGTGTCAATGCGGCGCACGACAATTCAGGCACAGGTGGGTGTTGAAATGGAACGACGCACACGACGAGCGTAAGCGCGGAAGAAATGGTGTCGCTGCAGGACCCAGCTCCAGAGGTACTCGAAGGGGTATGTGCGGGCAGGTGTCTCGGCACGGGCGCCCGCACTCACTACCGTATATATACCCCTCTCGTCAGACTGCCAGGTCGGTCGCACATCACACAAAAAAGACAAACCTGCACAGAAAGAGGGACATACCCCATTCCAAGTTTGCAACCACGCGCAATACCGCTTCGAGTGCGCACCACATGCGTAAACACAACCAACACATGCGCAATGCCCCACTGCTCCCACAGCGCCAGCAGCGGCCTCGCTCTCGGACCGAGTCCTTTCCCTGCGTCCGGGCCGGTCGTGGGCCGCAACGACCGTCGGCCCGGCTCTGGGGTGGGGCTGCCCAACCCATACCCACGTGTGCGTCGTCGGGGTACACGCACGTCTGACGCTGTTGCAACGCACATGCCCCACACATGCGCCACTTTCGCTCAATTCGTCAACTTTTCTCTCGGGTGCGCTAGTTCCGCTCCGAAACACACACACACACACACACACACACACTCCGTGGGGGGAAGGCTGCAGCATACCGGTACAACCCCAACCCCAACCACCGAAGAGTAACTCTCTGCCGCTCAGAACGCGTCTGAGTGTAGCACCGACGTGCACCGTGGATGACGACGCGCAAGGAAAAACACGGCCGCCTCGACTATACCCTGCCGGGCGCGCCGAAGCCACCCGTGTATACACACTCCCCAAGACGCCCACCCAGCCTGCAGCCGCGGCACGGAGGGGAGGTCCGCCATCGTGGCCATCGCCCGCCCGCGGTCACCGCCATCGTGGCCATCGTCGGATGCGTCGGATGTGTCTGATGCGCGGAGCACGCGCACGCCGACGGCCGCGCCAGCCCCCCATCAACCCTCCATCAACCCCCCATCAACCCCCCATCAACCCCCCATCAACCCTCCATCAACCCCCCATCAACCCCCCATCAACCCTCCATCAACCCTCGCGCCAGCCCCCCATCATTCAACGTCGCAGCGGCGCGCCGGTGGGCACGCGAGCAAGCACACCCCGCAGTCAGTCAGTCGGTTACCACCACAACTGCCGTATGGCACGGCTGTAGCAGCGGCAAAGCGGCTCGGGCGCACGCAGATAGGATGGCCGCGCCAACCTTCCCCAGGCCTCAGCCTGCTAATTAGTCAGCATCGCACCTGCGGTGCGCGGGCTTCTTAGAGGGACTATTGGCGTTCAGCCAATGGAAGTATGAGGCGATAACAGGTCTGTGATGCCCTTAGATGTTCTGGGCCGCACGCGCGCTACACTGATGCGACCAACGAGCCTATCCTTGGCCGAGAGGCCCGGGTAATGGTCACCCGCCCAGGGTCACCCGCCCAGGGTCACAAACGTGCATGTGCGTCGCGGTGGCGTACGGCGTGCGGCGGGCATGCACAGCACTCTCAGTCAGCAGACAACGGCCACAACTGCCGTACGACACAGGGAAAAGCTGCAACAGCTTGTGTGCATGGCCGTTGGCCCATTAGTGACGAGATTGGCAATGCGGACCATGCGCCTACACATTTCAACACACACCCACACCCACACAATAGCTGTCGGGTTGCGCCCTGACATGCGTCGAAACACCATCCATGGGCCCACACAGGACACTCGGCCGATCACTGATCAGCGTGCAGAGGCATTGTGCCCCAAAACCTGCTCAGGTTACTGCCGCCGCCACGCGTCACCGTTCGTATGCTGCGGGTTTCGGCTGGCGCCAAACAGCGTGTAACCGTCGGATCCAGGCGTGCTGGCTGACCCAAACTGAAACGTCCAACCGCCACCGGAATGCATCTCACCGGCCGGTGGAGCTGTCCGACCCGGTCCACGCGTGTAAGCTTACTGTTGTTGGCATTCGGCGATAATAGCGCGCCTCTCACCCTCGTGGCGGCCTCCTCGGGTTGCCTGCCACCTCCGCCTTCGCATCACCTCTGCGGATCGCTGCAGATCACTGCGGATAGCTGCGGAGCGCCTTGCGCCTAATCCGCAAAGACGTCCAGGTCCTCGGTGTGGTCTACTGGTCGCAGCGCCTCGCGCAGCCACGCAGACACCTGCAGGGCGCCGCATTGCAGCCCGATGAGAGGGCGGGAGGGGTGCACCGTCGTGGACGCCGCCCACCGTATCGGAAACACCAACGACGGGAGGACCACTGACCGCCCTTTCGGCGCCACACGCCCCACGGTGGGCTGCACCACCGCCCCCCCACCCCGCCTCCCCATACGCCCGCACACACGCACACGCGCACACACGCGGCGCTAGGTTATTTTGTCGCGTATAGAACTGTTTTATCGTAGAACTGTTTTGAGCATACCGTTACGCATACATAACACGCGCGGCGCCGTGTCGAAAGCACACCTCGCCCCGCGGATGGCGTGCTGGGACGACCCAAGGCGGCATGCTGGCCCCCCCCTCCCCCCCCTCGCCCCCTCGGCACAACACCCGCCACGCCCCGCCCGACGGTGGGCTGCGCCATTGCCCTGCTCCCGACCTCCCCCCCCCCCAGTATGCATCACACGCAGCGAAGGGAAGGCTGAGGGCCCATGGGCTGCCGGCTAGGATGCTTTGCTCGCGTAGGTTATGTTTGCGTGACGGAGTGCAGAAAACAGGTCTAAAAAGTAGCTAGCAAAGGCATCCTAGCGGGCAGCCCGTGACCCCCCCCTATCTCGCCCGACCCAACAAAATAACCCTTAGCAACTTAACGCCGGGTTGCTGGTCTGGGCGGGTTAGCTGAGTTTTGCTCGCTTGTGTGTTTGGCGATACGTAGGAGCACACGCTGTCACGCACATAGAATGCACACGTCATGGGGGCCGGGGGACGCCCACACGCCCACACACCTCTTGAATGGCGTGCTCCTGCTTGGCCTCGCTGACGGCGCGGACCAGCCCGGCGGGGCTGCACGGCCCCGAGGAGTTGAGCGCCGCCACGCGCGCCGCCGCCTCCGCCTGCGCCATGCCCTCCAGACTCAGCGGCGGCGGCCTGGTGGCCGACGTCGACGTCAGTTGGTACTGGCGCTCCGCGGACCGCAGCGCAAACGGGCCCCGGCTGCGGCCGCCGGCGGCGCCGACGGCGCCGGCGGCTGTCCAGGAGGAGTGCCCAAAGGGGAAAGGCAAGGGCCTCGGGGGGCAGGACAGGTCGTAGCCGTCGAGCTCGCCTGCGGGGGCGCCCGGGCCGCAGGCGTAGGCACTGGCACTCCTGTTGTCCCGGCGCGGCCGGCAGACGCAGGGAAGGACGGAAGGGCAGATGGAACGAGGAGTCAGTGGCTCTCGGCTGCTGGTCTGGACCGAAGCGCCGCGCTATCGAATGCATCGTGTGGGGCGAGGGGTGAGGGGCTGGGGGCGTCAGGCCGCGCCGCTGACGCTGCCAAACCGACTGTCGAGCGGTGCCCGGCCCTCGTGTTGGGGGCGGGCGCAACGTGTACCCCTGATGCGGGTACACCCCTGATGCGGGTACACCCCTGCGGGATGTGGTGTCGGGCCCAGCCCATCTAGCACCGAGGGTGCGGCTGCTGGGCCGCTCAACCCCCCGGCGCACAGGACCTATATGTCGGGAGAGACGGCAGCTGCAGCGGCTCACCTCAACCGGCTCGGCGATGCTCCCGCCGCCAGGGCCGCCGCCACGCCGCCGCCGCCGCCGCCTCCAGCCGGGGCGTTGCTCGCGAGCCGCAGCGGGGCACTGCCGTAGCTGTCGGCCGAGCGGCCCCTGAAGGGGCTACCTCCGGTCAGCCGGCTGCCGCGGGCCGGGCCGGCCCAGGCGTCCGCCGAGCCGGCGGCGGCGGCTGCGGGTCCGTCACCGTCGGCGCCCAGGTTGGAGGTCAGCTCATCCAAGCTGATGGTGACGCTCCGCCTTTGGCCTCTCCCAGCCCGCTTCCTGAAGGTCGGCTCCGGGAAGCCGTCGTCAGCGGCGGTCAGGGACTCGCTGCCGCCGCCGCCGCTGGTGAGTTGCCGGTACGGCACCACCGCGGCGTCGGCGGCCTGCGCGAGGAGGTCGCCGCCGCCCTCGGACTTCAGGCCGGCGGCGCCGCTGCGGCTGCGGGAGCGAGGCCGGGAGCGAGGAATTGCGGCGCCCAACAAGCCGCCGATGACCCCAGCCGTAGTCATTGAGCGGCGCAGCGCGGAGGCGCCGCTCGCATCCACCAATGCGGCCCCGGCCCTGGCCTGGGCGTGGGTGGGGTCCTGGGGCCCGCTGGGGAGCCGCGCCCGCTGGCCGCCGTCCTCCCGAAACACCTCCCGTAGGCCCTGCGCCAGCCGGCCCAGCACCCCGCCGCCGTCGGCGTCGTGCGGGCTGCCGACCGCCTCGGCCGGTGAGCCGTCCCACGTGCTCATCAGCCGGGCTGCGCTCGCGTCAATCTGGGGGCGGTCGGGCTCGAACCTCAGCGGCCCGTCCTCCGGAACCGTGCTCGTGATGCTGCGGCGCTGGAAGGCCCCCACATCCGGAGGTGGGGCGCAATCCAGGGTCAGCCCCAGCGGATCCTGGACGCTGCCCAGGACCGACCCGTGGGTCGCTGGCGAAGCGGACGGCGAGGTCCCGGATCTGGCGGTGGGCGAGGCGTCGGACCGCCTGCTGGCGCCTGCCGGCGGCGAGCTCGGCGACAGGGGTGAGGAGGGCGAGAGCGAGTGGCCCTGCCCCGAGGCCGACGAGACTGCACCCAGCGAGGCGCCACGCGCCATGCGGCTCAGGCTCCTCCGAGGCGTCCCACTGGCGCCGGCGCCGGCGACGGTCGCGCGCGGCGGGCTTGCGGTAGGACTCCTCACAAGGGCCGAGTGGTGCCGCTCTATGCGCGGCCCGAGGCCCACCAGCCCACCTCCTCCCTCGGCCCCGACTCCGGCTCCGAACGCGATAGCTAACGCAGACTGGGCGGCAGGCGGCGACAGTGCCGACGCCGCGCGCTGCAGGGGCGAGCAGCTGCGCACGCCGCCGGCTTCGAAGCTGCCGCCGCCGGCGCCGCCGGTGCCGCCGCCACTGGCCCGTACCACGTCCGGGAATGGGTTGCTGTCCGGGCTGTGCAGGTGCGCCCGCAGCGCCGCCAGCTGCGACGCCATCACGCCCAGGGCGCTGCTGCGGCCGTCGTCGGCGCCGGCGTCAAACGCGGCCGCCGGGGGGGCGCCGCCCGGCTGCGTGTGGGGCCCCCCGGGCCGCTCGACCGGGGATCCACGTGGTGAGACGCCGCTGCCGCCGCCGCCACAGCGCCAAGGGCGCCGGTGCTGGCGTCACCGGTGGAGGATTGCGGCTGTGCGCCGCTCAGAGACGTCGCGTGGCGCGGGGGAGGTGCCTGGGAAGATGACCGCGGCCCCGACAGCACACCGGCGGAGGGGGAGCCGCCGCTGCCGCGCGGGGTCCCTAACGCCCCCAAGGGCAACGATGTGAGGCGACGGAGGAGCGCCTTGAGCCGGCCCGGGCCGCCGCCACCGCCGCCACTGCCGCTAACGCCGGCGCCGCCAGCGCCGCTGGCAACACGCCCACCACACCCATCGGCGATCCCGCGGGCGCCCTCATCTGCGCCCTGTCGGTCCTGGGCGTTTGACCCAGGCGGAGAGGGCAGCCGGAAGGACAGGAGCGACTCCTGAACGCCGGAAGGCGGCCGCCCGTCACTGACGCTGCCCGCAAGGGTTTCTCCCGCCGCCGCCGCGGGCACGACAGCGGCCGTCAGCGGCTGGGCGGACGGGTATCCCGCGTGGGTCGAGGGCGCCGGGGCCCGGCCCTGCGCAACCTGCCCCCGCCCGCCAGCAGGCCGTATGGGCTGCGGCGTCGGCAGCACCGCAGGGCCTGACGACAGCGTTCCCCCCAGATCTATGACGTTACTCGCTGACGAATAAACCTCCGGCTCCCCCTCCTGCTGCCGCCCCCGCTCCTGCTCTTGCTGCTGCTCGTGCCGCTGCCCATCCTGTAGCAGCCCCAGCTCCCCAAGCACATCGCCAGGCGTCCCGGGGGCGGCTCCGTGGCTGCCGCCGTCGCTGCTCTTCATCAGCACCAGCAGCGGCGCCAGTGGCGCCAGCGCCGCCGGCAGCGGCGCCGTCGGCGGCGGCTCAGCCCAGGAGGACAGGCTGGTCCGGTCCGAGCGCCGCGAGCT
>LSYV01000156.1:0-18633 GCA_001584585.1 Gonium pectorale | reverse complement strand
CGGCTTGTGCAGGAGCCGTTGCGGCCGGCAACGCCGCCGCCGCCGTCGTCACCCTGCCGTCACGCCCCGACGCTGCCGCGTCATGCACGCCCAGCGCGGCGTCGTGCACTCCCAGCGCGCCCGACGCGCGCTCTGCCGGTGCCACTGCCACGCCGTCCGCCGAATCCGGATCTGGAGGGCCCGCCACGGCAGCCGCCAGGTCCGCCTCCAGTTGCGCCGCGTAGTGGCGCTCGTGCGCGCGGGCGAGCGACCCGTGAATCGACATGAGCGGGGAGGCCAGGGCCGCGCGCCGCCAGGAGCGCTGGCGGGACAGGTCGGAGCGCATGGCCGCAGCGGACGGCAGCGGCAGCGCGCCGAGCAGGTGCGCGAGCGCCCAGCGCACCTGCAGCTCATCGATCCGCGGGTCGCTGGTGGCGTGGCTCTGCGGGGTGTGTTTATGTGTGTGGGGGGAGGGGGGGATGCGGGTGGGCATCGAAACGATGGACTTGGATTGGAACGTCGGGGCGTGGGGATACCACCCCCCATCATTGCACTTGTCGACAGCCCGCTACTGACCCAAAACAGGAACAAGCAACAGGAGGCCTGGCTTGCCCAAACTGCGCCACTTTGCAGTGCTTAGCACGACTAGGCAGCATGCAAAACGCAGCTTACGCACGTGGGCGAAATCCCCCCTTTTCACCTGCAGCCCCAGGAGCACCAGGCCCGGCGCGGCGGGGTGCACCATGCCCCTGTACAGCACCAGCGCCGAGCTCCAGGCCCTTTGGTGGGTTGCCCCGCCGCCTCCGGAGCCGACGGCGCCCCCGGCCTCCTCGCCCGCCTCCACCAGCGCCTCGCGCAGCTCCCTGTCCAGGAACGGCATGACCCGCGGGTCGGCGGGGCTGGGGGCCCACACTACCACCGACGAAGTGTCATCCGGTGCCCCAGCCGGCGGGGACACGGCTGAGGCCGCATCCGTGTTAGTGGTTGGTCCTTTGGAACCGTCAACGGATGACGTAGTATTATAGCCGGCCTCGGAAAGCCCGACCAGCGTCTTGGCCTTCTCCTTCACCACGGCCCAGAAGCGGCGCTTGGTGGGCGCGCGCAGCGTCCTGTCGACCAGCCCCGGCCGCGGCAGGGTGTAGTGCGGCTGCAGGGCGGCGCGGAGGGCGCGATGGCGGGCGCCGTCCAGGAGCGAGCCGCCACAGAGGGCGGCCGCTGCGGGGGACGAGGCCGAGGCGACCTGTGGATATGAGGCGGCGAGCGAGGGCTCACTCAAAGATGGCAGGGCTGCGCCGGAGCTGGGTGTAGTACGGCTGATCGTGTTGCCGTACACGGCCGTGCTGCATGATGCGTACGGCTCATGGACCATCGGCAGAGCATGCGTTGAGATGATAGCGGAAACCGAAGCGCGACGCTGCTGGATGCGGTCGACGCATTGGCAAGTCTCCCCCCGTCGACATCAGTGGGGGCGAGGGGCAGGATTGGCACTCCGTAAGTGCTGGCGTTAGCGCCGTTTCCCACCAGGCTCAACACCCAGTTAGCAACGGCAAGGGCGATGTCCGGCACACATTGCGTGAAAGCGGACGCACGTTGCAATACACGTTGCAGTACACGGTGCAGTACACATGTGTTGCTGCCTTCAGCCGGCGCTAGCCGGCGCTAGCCCATACCCAGTGGATACAACCCTGTTCGAAACCGACCCCTCACCAGCCGCACGCCCTGGCCCTCGTTGAGCAGCGCCACCGCACAGGCGGCGTCAAGCGCGTCGGCGCCTGGGGGGGCGGGGGGCGGGGGCGGGACGGGGTGGGACGGGCCGGGGAGCGGGGAGTGGGGAGCGGGGGGGGGGCCATCTTGGGGAGGGTCAAGGCGGGCCGATGCGCACCTCCGGCCCGGGCCCTCTTTGTCTACAAGATGCTGATGCGCTTCCTCGTACCGGTACGTCGCCCATTGCGCTCATTGCACGCATGCTCCCATCGGCGTATTGCATAGACTGCATACGACAGCGTGAGAGGTTGTGAAGACACTCCACAACCTCTCAAGCTGTCGTAGATAGCCGTCGTATGTAGCTTATACTGCCCGACGGCGGCAGGCCCACAGCGGCCAGGCCGCTTCGACGCGTGGCCCCGCCCGCCCGTACGAGCAGGCGAACCCGTCCCGCCTGACCGTCCCCATCCCACAGCTCGGTCTGGATGGGACCACGTTTCTTCTCACGGTCTCTTTCTGTGCTCCCGGTTTGCCCGTACCCACCGTCGCCGTTAACGGTAACCCGTTTCCCCTTGATCGCCTCCACGGTGAGGTCTCGCAAACGCACACCGTAAGCCTGCGGCGGGACACGTAGTTACATGACTGCCATGAGCCGCGCGTTGAGCAAGGCAAGCTCGAACGCAGCAGGCCGTCCCGGTTCCGGTTCCGCCGTACATGTCGTACGTACAGTCAACGGCGCCTCTGCCCGACTGACCCACCTCATCCGGCACGCCCCCTTCACAGCAGATGAGCACAGAATTGAAAGTATGCTCCGTGATCTGGCCGGACGGCTCCCGGAGGACAGCCGCCCAGGCTCCATCGCCACCATCTGCTGTGCTCCGCTCCGCTGCCGTGGCCGTGGCTGCCAGACGGAGCAGTACGGACTGCCCCTCTGCGGAACCATCGCTGCAGGGCACTCGGTCCTGCATTTGGGCGCTGACTTCAGCACCACTCGCGGGCCGTGGCGACCCCTGCACCTGACCGTACGCACCATGCCCGCACCGAGTTCCAACAGCGAAGGGACGAGGCCATTCGAGGAGCCGTCCACGTGCTCGGGGCTGCCCCCTCCTCTATCGCCGCATCCTGCCCATGGTGTTGGCGATTGTAGCGTCAAGAAGCGTGTGGCGTTTGGCCGCCACTACACACCCGTACCGGCTTCTCTGCTGTAGTATGCAAGGAAAGGCGCAAACCCAGCGTCTCTGAGCGCGGAGTCGACGTCCTTAGCCAAACGCCCGAAGAAGGGCGTTGCCACCAGCACGGCCACGCTAGTCATTGCGTACTGTGTTTAGACCCTGAAGTACGAGGAATGCCTGAAACTCCTGTAAGCCACGTTTCGCTGGCAGCAATCTTGAGTGCGACGCATGCTACTATGTTAAGGTTTCCTCAAGTAGCATATATTTTGATGACATTTGGTCGGCCTCCGGCGCGTGGAGAACAGAGTGTCGCTCGTCAACCACCGCTCGTCAACCACAGCGGCCGTGCGGCGTTTCGCGCGAGCACAGTGGATGTGCAGTAGTGACGGTACTCAAGCTTTCCATAATACCCAGCATATTCATCTGTGGAAAGTTGCAGGCGGGGGGAGGGGTCGGAAGCTACCTGCTTTCCGCAGTCCAGCTAGGCGGTTCTCCTAGAACACCTATCATGTTACTTATATCACGTGCAAAGATGCAATACCGACAGATGCATATCATATCATGTCATGGTATTGCATTGGTAAGATCGGCACTATGGGCACTATGCCCTTCCGGCTCCAGAACGGCATTCTATACATTATGCCACCATTGTGCCGATGATAGTCCCCAATCTAACAGTTATAATTGCCGCGTGTGTCCGAGGTGGCCCGATGAGTGCCACACGTGACCATTCTTCATATGTACCTGGCGACGTTCCCCGTAATGTAGTCCGCCCTGCCAATATCGAGTTGGCGTTTTGCTCCTTTCTCCTGTACTGGTAAGAAGGTAAGCGTGGTGCGGCGGTAGGGTCTGCCCGGCGGGCAGCCTTCTGGACCTCTCCCGCGTACGTGGGGCCCCTGCGCGGTGGGAGGGCGGGGTCGGGGTCGGGGGCGCTCCCATACGTGCAGGACACGTCATGGGCCGCAACTGTCGGAAGGCAGCAGAAGGGTCGAGCAACTCGCAAAGCAACTGGTGCCAAATTCGTGTACTGTGCACTTATACGGAGCAGGTGTGACTCTACTGTCCTGTAGCGCCGCGAGGCCAGACACGAACAGTCCGGCAGCAGTAGTTTTGGCGCCGTAAAGTCCGACCTCGACAAGTAACACGTTGCTTGAACGCAGGTAGCTTTCTTTGTCTCGCCGCCCCATCATCCAGAACTTCAATGTAATCGTCCACATCCCTCACTCCTCTCTCCTGGCTGCCTCATCCGCTCTAGGAATGTCCACCTCTGCATTCCGGCCGACAAACGCGGTGCCTGCTGGGACATTGGCACGATTACCTAGGCCTGTGTTGCGTTGGTAGACGGAGTTCCGGAGACAAGCGCGCGCGGAGTTTTCGCATCGCCATAGTCAAGGCCTCGTTGCACGTGCAACCGAACCTGGGAGTGCCCAGTACTTCTCATAGTGGGTCAGCTGCGTGGGCCAGGGTCGAGTCCTGGTAAGCCGGCTCCGGATTCGCATGTCACCTCGGACGTGGTCCGCTTCCAATACATGTCAGGATAAAACAAACTCCGTGGCCAATGAAGTCATCGTTATCATCCCAACGTCAGCGGATGAACTGTGTTAAAGCTAAAGATGTATAAATGTACATATCACACTGCTGCAATATTCACAGTTGCTCTCAATAGGAGTGCTGTCGGCTGGTTGTCCGGAACGGTTAGCTCCTAACGTAGACGTTGACACTGATATCTCTATTTCTTTTTATTTAATAGCGCCGCGGATACCCTAATACCGAAGTTTGATGTCATTTTACGACAGAGTTTCCGTATTAGCAGTCCGTTTTCCCTCACGTACCCCAAGCTCTCCTCCGGACCCAACGGCGCTTGTCACATCACGCTAATGCGTATAACTGTGAGTAAAAGGGTACACTATTGAGGTTGGCTAGTTGCCCGCAGCAATGCCTGGCTCTTTGCCACGAGTGCTATTGGTTGTATCAAGAGAAGCCCAAAACATCTTCCATAGCTGCTATGATGGCCTGGCATTGGCGGCTGTGCTGTCGGGTTCAGGTTTTGCAGTCAGAGAGGCTCTGTCAAGCAGTGAGTTCCTCCGCTGCATCTGGAGCGCTACTTAACCCCTGAAAGCGTAGTGCTTTGTACCCTGTGTGCCCTGTTGTAGGCTTGTTCGCAACACCCCGTATGCACTTTCTCGTCATTAAAAAGGATAAAACCAGAACGCAATTGCGCTTGAGCCTCTGCCACCGGCAACATCGCTGCAACTATGCGCGATGGCCGGCACGAAACTGGCCATTTCCTGTGCAGGACAACCTCGACCACCAATTCAGGCACCCATTCAAGCCACCCCTAAATTGTTCATGTTGCAGGCTGCAAAGAGGTGGTCACGACATCAACGGAGACCGTACCTCTGGTGGGGTACAGCTGTGGGAGGCGCACCAGCAACAGTCAGAACATGAGATGGGCAAGCAAGATAACCTAGCCAGCATCACATGCCACCTCTCTTGCGCAGGCCTTGCCCTCGGGCGGGATGGCGGTGCTTACCGACCTTAGCCGCGTTTCGGGCGAGCAAGCTGCTGGCGGCTGGAGAAGCGCGCCCTGTTGGAGGGCGAGCCTTGCGGAGCCCGGTGGCGGCGGAGCCGTTGTGGAGCTGTTCCATGCGGTCGTGCTGTGCTGCCATGCGGAGGATGGCGCCGTGGGCAAGGTGCGTACCCGCACACCCGCAGCCTGCACATCGTACTACCCACTGAACGCGGATGCGGAGGCAGGTACAACCAATAAATAACGCACCCTGATGCGTCCGTACGGGCACATGTGACCGTCGGCATGCACAAGGCCAGGGAGGGCCCGTCTGCTCGTCTCCGTCGCCCGCCATGCCTTGTACGGCACCCGGTTCCGTACTGGCAACGCCTGCGCACGTCGTCGGGTGTACACGTGTACTCCGCATCGTGGCGCCCGGGCGCACTCGTCGAACGCGCGGACGACGCGGACTACGTCCGGTCCTGTCTGTCTTCGGCTCCACGGCGGCCAACGACGCGTGCCGTCCCGCTGCGCAGGGCCGCGCCGCCACCGCCGGGTGGCCGCATTTCAGGACGCTCCGCGCGGAGGATGTGTGCGGGAAGCGAGTGATCGTAATTGGTGGCGGTGAGTGGGTTCGGTTCCCCGCTGTAGCGAAGGTCGCTCACCAGGGCGCCAATCCAAGCAACTGCCAGAGCTCCCCAGCTCCATCAAGCCTGCGTAATCCTTGGGTGCCCTAGGTGCCCTGCTGGGTGCTGAGCAGGCGTGCTATGCCATGACATGATGACAATTGCGCACTCATCTGGGGGCTGCATTGCTTAATAGCTTATCTACTCAGCGCACACGCCGGAGCAGCAGTCCCTGCACCGGAGCTTTCAAAGCGGCGGCGAGGACAAGGATCGCCAGGCAAAACCGGCAGCTGCAAAGGGACAGGGAGCCTCCAGCGGACATACACACCCGCACGGGCGCGACGTTGCAAGTTGTTTCCACGGCGGGTTGTGGTACCGGTAGCGAGCAGACAAACTCAGAGATAGGGCTGAGTGCGCTTGCTTGTGTCGCTCACCCAGTTGCAAGCCATCCAGACACCTGCCGGCCTCGCCCGACGCCCGTCCCTCGTTTCGGCCCACCCGCCCGCCGCACCCCGCCCGCCGCACCCCGCCCGCCGCACCCCGCCCGCCAGGCGCCGACGCGCTGGACGCCGCCTGTGCGGTGGCGCTGCTCAACGAGGGCCAGCGCGTGCGGCTGGTGAGGGGTCGGTTTGTCTTATGATCAAACTTTGAATCAGTTAGGCAGCCGCGCCCGCACAGGCGTCGGCGCCGGCAGAAACGTCGGCCTACGTCGGCTGAAGGCAACAAGCCGACGCGCAACACACGCATACCGCACCGTGTACTGCACCGTGTGCTGCACCGTGCACTGCAACGCGCGCACGCCATGGGTGCCGTACATCCCGTACATCGCTGGCCGGGTGCCTGGCCTGGTGGGAAGCGGCGCTAACGCCAGCGATGTACGGGCTCCCGGAGTGCTAATCTCGCCCTCTGACAGCTATTCCCTGCCCTACACACACACTCTGTTTTGTCGCAGAACTGTTTTGAGCATACCGTTACGCATACATAACACACACGCACACACCCCTCGCCGATGCCGGGGGCACTGCTCAGCGCCGACCGTGGCCAGCATCACGCGTTGGTTTCCCGTTGTTGATTCCCCTGCTGCGATTTCTCCGCCCGCGAGCCGCCGTGTGTCCTTGCGCCACACGAATTATGCGGCAGATCCCTGTACAACTGTACGGCCGCTGTGCCGCTATACCCAAGCTCCGGCACGCACGGCGCTGCCGTCCTTGATTGGGCCCCTCGCTCCATGAGCCGTACGCATCATGCAGCACGGCCGTGTACGGCAACACGATCAGCCGTACTACACCCAGCTCCGGCACGGCCCTGCCGTCCTTGATTGGGCCCCTTGCTCGCCGCCTCACATGCACAGGTCGCCTCGGCCTCGTCCCCCGCAGCGGCCGCCCTCTGTGGCGGCTCGCTCCTGGACGGCGCCCGCCATCGCGCCCTCCGCGCCGCCCTGCAGCCGCACTACACCCTGCCGCGGCCGGGGCTGGTCGACAGGGCACTGCGCGCGCCCACCAAGCGCCGCTTCTGGGCCGTGGTGAAGGGCAGGGCGGCGAGCCTACTGGCACGGAAGTCCGGCGTAACGAGCGCCTCTCCTGAGCCCTGGCGAGTCCCCGGGGCCGCCGCCACCGCCGGCGATGTTTCTGAGCCAAGGGCAACAACCGCCGGCGCAAACAAACCTGGCGACGGAGACGGCGAGGACAGCGCTGTCGTGGTGTGGGCCCCCAGCCCCGCCGACCCGCGGGTCATGCCGTTCCTGGACGGGGAGCTGCGCGAGGCGCTGATGGAGGCGGGCGAGGAGGCCGCGGACGATGTCAGCTCCGGAGGCGGCGGGTTTCCCCACCAAAGGGCCTGGAGCTCGGCGCTGGTGCTGTACCGGGGCATGGTGCACCCCGCCGCACCGGGCCTGGTGCTCCTGGGGCTGCAGGTGTGGGGTGGGGGTGGGGTGGATCTCGCTGTGGAGTCGCTTTTGCGTGTGGCGGATTAACGGATCTCGATCGCACGGTACCGTGGGGCCGTTGTGCTATTACTACCCGTAGCCCACCGGCCCCAGGATATCATGTTCGACGGCTTCCTGGCTTCCTGGCCTCCCCTCCTGCTGCCTTGTGTGGCGGGTAGTCTGAAGTGCGCGTGGCTCCCTGACTCAGGAGTCCGGAGTGTTTACCTACCGGGGCTTCCTGACATCCTGACGGGCCCGTCCTGCCCCCCCCTCGACTCTCCTGCAAACCGCAGAGTCACGCCACCAGCGACCCACGGGTCGATGAGCTGCAGGTGCGCTGGGCGCTTGCGCACCTGCTCGGCGCGCTGCCGCTACCTCCTGCTGCGGCCATAAGCTCCGACCTGTCCCGCCAGCGCTCCTGGCGGCGCGCGGCCCTGGCCTCCCCGCTCATGTCGACCCACGGGTCGCTCGCCCGCGCGCACGAGCGCCACTACGCGGCGCAGCTGGAGGCGGACCTGGCGGCTGCCCTGGCGGGCCCTCCGGATCCGGATCTGGATCCGGCGGACGGCGCGGCAGTGACAGCGGCACCCAGCGTGGCTTCAAGTCACGAGCGCAACGGGGCGTTGCCTTCTCCAGGGTGGCAGCAGGTCTCATCGACGGCAACGGCGGACGCTGCTGACCGAGCCGTCGATGGCAGCGCGCCCCTCTCGGCGGGTGCTGGCGCGAGCCGCATGGGCGCGTGTGACGAAGGGGCGCACGCGGACCAGGTCGATGAGGCGGCGCCGACGGCGACCGCACCGGCAGTGGTGGTGGTGGTGGACGGTGCCCTCGAGCAGGGTGGCGGCGGCGCGGCCCCTGATGCGGGCGGCGGGTGCGGCTCGGCACAGGTGGTTCGGCAGGTTTGTGAACCACGGGCGGCTACGTGCCAACCATCCTCGGCTCCTCCAAGATGCTTGTCGGTCGTCCCCAATTTCGTCCCTACACGCAATAGTCCACGGGTGATGTGCGGCAAATCCGTCCGGTAGGACTGGAGTCGGTATGGCGTCCGCTTGCCCACTTGTCCATTGGTACAAGATCGGAGTTAAGCTTGATCTGGGACCGCCATCATGCACCAGGGTGGGTATGGGGTTTGGAGGTTGCTGGTGCAAGGCTCTACTGTGCCGCATCTGCCCTGAAACACCTTTTGGGCCCCTGACACCCGCAGGCGGTGGAGGGCCTTGACCAGAGCGGCCAGGGCCAGAACCGGAGCTCGATCCGCACCAGGAGCACCGGCGGGGAGGCGGGGAGCATCCGCGGCCTCGCCTCAGGCCATCCGGCCCAGCCCCAGGTGCTGCCGCTCGGGCAAAGGCAGCACGAGGAGGAGGAGGAGTGCCTGGCGGTCGAGGAGCCCGCTACCTGCCCTTCACCGGCGGAGGCTGCACCACCCCAGGCCCCGACCCACACGGACGCCTGCATATCTGCCGCAGCCGCCGCAGTCGCCACCACAGGCCCCGCAGCTTCCGTACAGCTGCACTACGAGCCATGCGCGCCGTACACTGTGCCGATGCGCGGGGACAGCTCGCCGTCGACGACCCGCGGGTCGCGCGACGGCCGCGGCCCCGCCTCGCCCTGTGCCCTCAAGGCCATCTCCACCGGGGCCCTCCCCATCTCGGCTCCGAAAGCGCAGCAGCCTCCGGGCCCCGAAACCGCAGCACCATTGCCGCCGCCGCCGCCGGTGTCGGCATCGTCACCGCTGCCGCCAGCAATCTTGCGCCCCGCCGCCGCCGACTGGCCTAGCCTCACCCGCCCTCAACAAGCCAGCCGGTCCATGGACCTCCAACCCGGCACTGACGCCGTTCCCGGGGCCACGGCCGGGGCCCTACCCGCGCAGCCGGAGTCCGAGCCAGCGAACGCCCGTGGCTCGCCGCATATGCCCCCGGCGGCTGCGGCTGCGGCTGCGATGGGCGGCCTTTCGCCGCTTGGCGTCCACGGCGCAGCCACCGGTTCCAGTGCATCGGCGGCGCTGCCGCTGACAATGCCGATGCAGGTGGGCGTTCGTCGAGTGCTACGACGCAACACCACCTCCCGGCTGCGCCCACGTGAGGCCGGCGGTGGCGGCGGCGGCGGCGGCGGCGGCGGCGCGATCCACGGAGCCATCACGCAGGCTGCTCCGGCGGCGGAGGAGCCGCTGTCATCCAGCTGGCGGGCGCGCATCGAGTACAGCGGCGCCCCGGCCTGGCCTCGCAGCAGCAAGGAGATCAACGGCCTCAGTGGTCGTGGAAGCGGTACCCTTGGTCCGCGAGCCTCTGCCGGTGACGCCAGCGCCGGCGCCCTTGGCGCTGTGGCGGCGGCGGCGGCGGCGGCGCCCTACCATGTGGAGCCCCGGACGAGCGGCCCCGGAGGGGCCCACAGGCAGCCTGGCGGCGCCTCCCCGGCGGCCGCCTTCGACGCCCGCGCCGACGACGGCCGCAGCAGCGCCCTAGGCATGATGGCGTCGCAGCTGGCGGCGCTGCGGGCGCACCTGCACAGCCCGGACAGCAACCCATTCCCCGACGTCGTACGGACCAGCGGCGGCAGAGGCGCCGCCGCCGCCAGCGTGGTGGCCCCGGCGGCGCCGTCGGCGCCCCCCGTGGACGTAGTTACGTGGAACTCACCCCATGGCCCGGCTGCCGCCTCCGTCGGGTTGCGGCCGCCTGGGCACCCCCTAGCCATCGCGGTTCGCGGCGGCGATGAGGGTGGCGGCGGCGCTGGCGGCGGCGGCCTCCGGGGCCTGGCAAGGGGCAGCGGTGGCGCCTCGCCACGCAGGCTCAGCAGGATGGCTCGCTCCCTGGTGGAGAGGCGGAGCGCCGACATGCAGCCGTCGCCGTCGGGTGAGCGCCACTCGCCCGGATCCGGGAAACGCCTGGCACGCGTCGCGCTGCGTGGGGACATAGCGGCGGCGGCGGCGGCGCCGTTGTTGCCGTATGGCGGCGGTGGCGACGGCGGCGGCAGCGGTGGCGACGCGGGCTCGTTCCTGCTGGGCCATGACGGCGGCGCGGCGGGCTCTCCGCTATCACAGCGCGGGGGCGGGGGCGAACGCGCGACGCCGCCCTCCAGGCGGCTCACGCGGGACCTCTCAGGCGCCAGCCGCAGCACCACCGCCACCGGCCTGGCGGCGGCGACCGACGGCAGCGGCAACAACACGGGAGCGCACTCAGGCTCTGCGCCCTTCGTCGCCCGCCTAGCGCGTGGGCTGCGCGGCGCACTGGCGTTTGGCAGCGGCGCCGCCGGCGCCGGCGGCGCCGCCGGCGGGGACACCCACAGCAGCGGCGGCAGCGCCAGCCCCATGACGTTGGCGGGTGCCGACGGCGGCGACACGGGATACTTTGCCTTGCACCAGAGCGCATCCCCGGCTGCGGCTCGCGTTGAGGCGGTTGGCTTGGGCGCCGTCGCCGTCGGCGGCGCTGGGAGCCTGCCGCCGGGGTCGCCCTTCTCCACGTCCTCGAGGTTCGAGGGCGGTGATCGCCATAGTCCCGTGTCTATGCGGGTGCCGCTGCGCAGCCTTGGTCGCCTGCTGATGGAATCCGGCGGAGCCGGGTCTGGCGGCGAGGCCGACGGCAGCGGCGGTCTCAGCAGCGGCGCCGCCGCCGCCGGTGGTGGCGGCGGTCCCGACGGCGGCGCCTCCAGCCAACGCAGCAGCGCTCAGCGGCGCAGGGGGGCGCTCCTGATGGACTGGGCCAGGCCGCATCGCCACAGCTGCAACGGCACCGACGGCCCCGCCGGCGGCAGCGGCGGCGGCGGCGGCATCCTGCGCGGTGCGACATGGTCCCGGTCTCGGCGGTTCGGCTCCGGGCGCATGGCCGCGGATTCCTCACGTACGAGCTTACTCAACCAGGCGGCTGACGCGGCGACGGTGCCGTACCGGGTCAAGGTTGGGGCCAGTGGCGGCGGCGCCGCCACCGACGCCGCCTCTGCCGCTACCGGTGTACCGAGCTTGGCGGGCGCCGCCGGCCTGTCGCCGCCGCGGCCGTACCGGCATGATGCGCCCGCCGGCCTCGGCGGCGGCGGACTGGCGGATGGGAGCTGCTACGGGCTGGACGCGGAGGCATCCCAGGAGGCGGGGCACAGCTTGCGGGGTGGCGCCGGCGGCGCCGGCGCCAGCGCCGCCGCTGGCGCGACGGCGGACAGCAGCGTGCGCGGCCGGCTGCTGCTGCTGGCGGCCCGCGAGCCGCTTCCGTCAAAGTGCATCTACTCTAGCGCCGGCTGCGCCGACTCGGCGGCGGACGACGACTCCATGTAAGCGGACCGAACCGGAGCGGAGCAGAGCGGACCGGGGTGGTGCCCAAAGCTGTTCTGCTGACCCGTCGATGGGACAACCCATCGCTGGGCGGTGCGTTTGCAGCCTGTTTTGAGCGCCATTTGTGCGCGCGATTGCTTTGGGGTCAGCGCAAAACAGCGCTTGTTGTCCCAGCGCCTCGTCGTATGGGAGGCCTAGCGTCGTGCGGGGGGCCGAGCGTGCCCTGGCATGCCCTTTCGCGCCCCACCGCAGCCCCAAACCGTGCCATAACGCCATGCATACACGATCGATAATGTATCCAACCGCACAAAGCACCGTCTTTGACCCCCCCCCTCCTGCCACCACCGCCAAGCACACAAAAAAACGCATCCAACCTCATAAAAAGTCACCGACCCTGCGAACCCCCGGTATGCCACAACCGCCGCATCCCGACTCGCCAGGCCCCTCCGCACCTTCACGCACGGCAGCCGCCAGAGCCGCCAGAGCGCCGTGCGCACCCTCCACGAGCTGGACACGCTGGAGGAGATGGCTATGCCGTACGAGCGGCCGTACATGATGTACGGCATGTACGACACGGAGCCCAGCCTCCGAGATCACGGCGCGGGGTTCCCGGCGGCGCACGCCGGCGACCGCCGCGGGGCGGCCGGGGCGGCAGCGGCGCGGCGCTCCACGGGCGGCCTGCCGCCCGTGCCGCCGCCGCTGACGCTGGAGTGCCTGGCGGAGGCGGAGGCGGCGGCGCGCGCGGAGATGCTGCAAGGCTCCCCCGGCCCCTGCAGCCCCGCCTCGCTTGAGAAGCGAATCAGTGAGGCCAAGCAGGAGCGCATCGTGGGCACGGTGAGCGGGCCAGGCTGGCTATCCAACACGGAAGTCTGGCTTCAACGTGCCTTTGGAAACCAACCCCTTTTGGGGCGGGCGCAAACGAAAACTGGGGCCGGAAGAAGGGACGCTTACTGGTCAGGACGCTTACTGACCCCCCAACTGAGTCAACAGACTCAACTGACCAAGTTTTTATAACTGAACCAATTAATCCCGATTATCACGCGACTGTCACACGCACACCGCCTGGCGCCCTCAGGTGTCCGCCTGGCTGCGAGAGATGTTCCGGAGCAACTCCGCGGCGGAGGGGCGCGAGGGGGGCCCCACGTCGTCGGGCGGCCCGGGGTTTGTCAGTGGCACTTCAGTGGTTGCGGCTGCGGCTGCGGGGTGCAGCAGATATGGGGAGGAGGAGGCCGGGAGCGGAGGCGAGGTCGTGCCGGTGGTCGCTGCCAGGGCCTCGCGGGGCCGCCTGCCCGCCCACTCCACGAGCGAGGCCAGCCTCATGTCGGGCTGCTAGGGTGGTGGGCGGCAGGGGCGGCAGGCGGCAGGGGCGGCAGGCGGCCAGGCGGCCGCCTCACGACCCGAGACCCGACCGAATGAAGGAGTGACCCACGGGTCATTTTTGCCTTCTCCCATGGGAGGGCCCTCCTGCGCCTGCGGGAGGGCCCTCCCGCTTGGGAGGGGGCGCATTGTACGCGCGGGCTTAGGCCGTGCCATGGGTATTGGCTGACCGCGGAAACGGTGTGGTGGAAGGGCGTTGGCGAGTGTTGGGGAGGGCCTGGTGTTGAGCGGTAAAGGCGGGTGGGTTGCGAGGGCCAGAGGCGGTTGCGGTTGCGGGGCGGCGGTTCTTGTGGCATCTGCTCCTCGGCAGCACAGACCACGGGAGCCTTCCGAGTCGGGTGAGGCCGAGCACACACACACACACATACGCTGTCAGCCTTTTGACGTGTGCTGGTGGTGGTGGTGGGTTGGCAGGCTTCATGTGAAAGGGCCACGCAGGGGCTTTCTGCTGGGTGCCGCGCCAGGGTTGATGGTCGGCGCCCGGCCCCCTGGCGCCGGATGGATCGCGCCGGATGCGCACCCCACCCCGACAAAGATTCTGCAGATTTTGAATCCAAGTTTGATGCTGTGTTGGACCTTGGCGTGGCAACCAACAGCCAGTGGCCGGAACCGCAATGCCCTCTCCACACACACACACACCCTTGTCTACCGGGCACCTCAGCGCCGGACTCTCATGCGTCGACTCAATGCCCCCCACACACTGCCTCGCTCGTCCTTGTGATCGATATTGCCCCCTGGCTCCTTTGCTGATGTTTGCTCGAAGGCTGGTCGCAAGGTTCCACATGTCAGCTACGATGGCGCCTCACTTGCCATTTGCGGCTGCACACCCGGTGGGACGGGCGGTTGTCCTGATTATGAAATACGGCAACCACACTGCGGCGTACAGTTAGTACAGTTCGGGCATGGCAACGGCGTTGTGGCATTGTTCGTAAAACCACTACTGGCGGTATTGTTCATAAAGCACTACTGGTGTAAGCGGCGTTTTCATTTGCTGGGCGTACATAGGAGGCGCTGCTTCTTGCCAGCTTGCGACAGGGCATGGCGGACTCTCAAGCCCCTCACTCTTCATTCTGCTTCCTTCCTTCTGCCGTTGTGGGGTGATGCATGGCGCATGCTTCATCTGGCGCTCGATGTCGCAAAAACTCCTCTACGGCTACTTGAAACGGTGCCAGCACTGCGCGTGCACAGCATGTGCAAGCCCTTTTGGAGGACTGGGTAGCCACGGCGGAACTAGGATCGGAGGGGTCTGCATTGGCTGCATTGGCTGCAGTGTGTTACTAGAGCACGTCTGGGCAGCTGTGCCCACCTTTCGAGTGGGTGGTCCTGTGGGCGCGGCTCGTGCATGTACGCTTTTGTTTTCGACGACCTGAGCTTCTCGTTTTCTTATTGCAAGGCGCTACACATGGGAGAGGCGAGGAATGGCGACCCGGCTGCGGAGTCGATTTAGCGATTTAGCAGCCTGTCCGGCAACCGTCCTTTTGCTTGCCGATGTCGCGGTGTGGGTCCCCCGCCGCTACCGTACCGGCGTGCGCCTCGGGCCTCTCCAGTGAGGACGCCCTTCCCATCCTCCAACCACCGCCGCTGAGAGATTTACCTTTGCCCCGCCTGTTGATGCAAGCACGTGTCTCTTCTTCTCTTCGTTTCAGGGCGCTGGCCTGGTCGTCGTACGCGGGAATGTACGGGAGTGCGATTTGTTGTTGTGTGTTTGGGCGGGCGTGGCTGGCAGGCGCTGATAATGCACCGGCGGTGTCGGGCCTTGGGGGCTTTGCGGCAGGTCTCTCTGGGCAGCTGCCTGTGCAGTCCGCTTGCTCCGCTCCGGGTTTGTGGCCTTTGCCCTCGCCATCCTTTCAGAACAGCAGCGCGTGTGCGGCACATTCCTCTTTCGGTGTATCTCTCTATGGGCTGTTTCACCTGCCGGTGAAGCTATCTACTCAGAAGGATGCGTGCCTGAGACGCCTTTTCGCGCTGTTCTGGTTGTTGTACGGAAATGTACGGAAATGTTCGTTTCGCGCTTCTGCCAGGCAGTTGCGGAGCGCCGTGCATGGCCGGTAGCGGGCGCAGGGCCAGAGCCACGTCCCGCCGCCCTCCCCCGACAGCTCCGTATCTGTAAAACCTGTGATCTGTAATCCGTGGCCTACCGGGTCCATTTGCCTGCCGTGTCGTACGGTACTGTGTGGTATCGTGCACGTGTCACTACGCTGCGGTTACACTGGCGCGATCACGGGCATCGGCTCTCCTTGCTCCTTAAAGCATCGCCCACCAGCCTGTTCACGCATGGACCACAATCCCGGAAGGCTTCTTTGCACCCCTTGGATGTTGTCACGCCTCCCAGTGTACCCAAAGGCCAAAGCACACACGCCCTAGGCCCTACACGCGCCCCACAACCACGACCACAACCGCCATGGCGCCGACATCCGCCGCAGGGCCCGGCAGCTTTCACGCACGTTCCACCCGTGGCTACGGCCTGGCCCATCACAAGCGGCGACCTGCAGCGCCGGGCTTCGTTCGCTAGTTTGGGGCCTCAGACCAAAGCCGCGTCTCTGGGGCCCTGGCCCATTTTCCGACCATTTTTCGATTTGGATGCTTTCATCATTGTTGCACCTGGGCTGTCTGGTCGGTTTAGGGCGAGAAAGAGCAGCTGGCGGGGTGTGTGGCCGTGGTATCTGCGGGCCTGTGAAGGCGTCACCTGTGCCTGCCTTCCTCTGGTCCCTCATACCTTGACAGCAAGCAACTCGTGCTTCTCTGCCGGGCATTGACCCTGAGTAATCAATGTCGTACGTACGTGTTCATAGGTCGTACGTCCATGTGCTGTGTGCAAACGGGCGGACGGACGGACGGGTGGTGTGTACCGTCGCATGCACGTTCAGTTCGGCAGCAGGTGTTGGTCCAGTTCATCACGCAGCCGGTCACCGGTTACCGGTATACCGGCCTTGGCCCTGCTTGTGTGTAATGCGTGTGTAGAACGTTGGGATTGGGTGCGGCGTGACATATAGCAAACCGTGAAGGCGGTTACGTGAGGCCTTCCAGCTTGCGCGCACACAGCTCCTAGCAGGACCCGTGCTGCGACCCACTGCGACTGCTCACGCCGCCTCTTCCCTTTCACATACCTCATGGAGACTATGCTGGTACCGTATAGCCCGGTGCGGAAGGTGCCAGATGTTGAACTTTGACCGGATGGACCTGCGCTACCGTAGATAGGAGAGCTTCCTTGCGCCGGGATTGCGGTTCCCAGAATGTAACTCTTGCAGCCCACCATCCTCACTACGAGCAATTGCGCCTTAGCTAGCGGCCCTCAGCGGCCGGGAAGCCCACCTGTTGCTGGCCAAGTTGCCCTCCCAGCCCCGCGCCTGCGGAGCGGACCACAATCGCCAGCTCGCCAGTGCACAGGACAAGAACTTTCGAAGTTGCAAGCTTCATCATTCGGCCGAATGAACCGCGCCGACGGAATCCACGACGGAATCCAGCCAGGCTGATGTCCGCTGCCCAACCCAATCAACGACGGGACGAACGAACGTCTCATGTCTCGCTCTGCACCCGCCCCCCCCCTCCTGTGCAGGTTCCCTCTTTCTGCGCAGATTTCTAGTTTTCAACCCAACATCCGTCCGCTGGCCGTGTCCCGTGTGCTTGCCGTACTCTGTCCGCCTGAACCAACCCGCCCGCAGCGCCCGCATCTCAGGAGCCACCCCTCCGAACCCCCGCGGTGAGCCACAAAGACGGAAGGCGTCGTAGGCAACACGACGGCCTGGTGATGGTGCCGGCGGCGGATGCGGTTTAAAAACCGCCATTTGGCTTTTACAGTGCGCGGCGAGTGCCCGTGAGTGGTGGCTTGCGAGTCTGTGGGTTTGAGGATTTGCATTGGGCACGAATGCAGCTGTGCCAGGTCCCCAAGCTGCAGCTGGGTGCCGGCCCTGACCGTCAAGGTCGCGAGGCGCAGCACCGTGTCACCGGACAGCCGCCAGCCCAGGCGAGAGAGGAGGAGGGCAGCAACCCCGTCCGTGGAGGGGGGGGCACAGGCAGACAGACTTCGTTGCAGTACCCCCGACGCTGGGGGACCCGGCCTGCCACCGGGAAATTACTGCGAGGATAATACGGGCAGCAAGGCAGCACCAGCAGACAAACCAAGCAATGAAGCAATGGCCAAGTGCTTAACCCAGTCAGGGGGCCCGTGGCTGGGTGGGGAAGAAACCCACACACGGGCCGTGCACAATAGAGGCCCGCCACCCAACAAGTCCAACCATGTCAGTGGAGACACTAACCCGCGCCATCCCGAAGCCAGTCCCGACCACGAGCGGCAAAAAGCACATACCGGTCAACAGGCCCACACAGAACTCTTAAGGGTGTTTTACCCTCACTGCTAAGGCGGGTCGGGAGCCATTCGGCTCGTGTGGCCTCTCTCACTCTGGGAAAACGGACCTGCTGGAGTGCGTTAATGATTTTAGAATTTTTTGCCCTGACTCCATTTCTGAACCTGCAATCGAACAACCCACTCAGGACTGAAGCCACTCACTCAGCCAGACCTACAGCCAAGACCGCACTCATGAACGCAATCGCTTATGCATTCACTTACGCAGACAGTTACACGACCGCAACTACAGACAGACACAGAGTGGCATCTGCAACCATGTACAGAATCATTTCCACAACCGGATCCCCAACCGTTAACAGAGACCGCTGTCTGTTTCTGCTTCTGTAAATGAACAACCCGATCAGGACTGAAGACAAAAACAGTGTCAAATACCTAGCTAGTCATACAGTCAAGAACGCACTTGTAACCAGAACCATCTACACAACCACTTCCGTAATCATATACAGAACCATTTCCACAACCGGATCCACAACCATTAACAGAGACAGCTGTCTGTTTATGCTTCTGTAAATGAACAACCCGATCAGGACTGAATACAGAAACACGGCCAGGCCTACGGACAGTTGTGGAGGCAGTTACAGAGCTGTAACCGAAGTCAGAAACAAAGACACATCCAAAGCCAGATACCTAAACACTTCCCCAATCGGATATGGATTCGGTAACACAGCCGTTACCGCACCCACATACGGAGTCAGTCCCTCAACCAGAACTAAGGCCAGGC
>LSYV01000155.1:24306-35117 GCA_001584585.1 Gonium pectorale | reverse complement strand
ACCCCCTACCCCGACCCCCCGCCCCCCCCCCCGGGGGCAAGTGCGTGAACATCCACCGACCGCGGCACCCCCGCGCGCCATGCCTGCCGTTACAGCTCACCCTGCACCCGCCATCCGAGCTGGAGAAGAATGACCAGAGCAACTTTCGCTCCTACAGACCCTGGGCCATATCGACGCGAAGCCATCGTCGTCAAGTAACTGCTCGGTACGTGAGTCTTGCGCGGCTGCCTCTGTACTCAACGTAATATTGTGACATCATGCTCTGTGACATGCTCTATGCATGGCAGGTAAGCAGGGCAAGCTCGTAATGCTGGTTCGGACTTAGGGGGAACTTGCAACCTAGACTCTTCACGCTTGTCGGCGTCCACTATGGCTGCTTACTTGGAGTATAGGTAGGGGTGATCTCTAGGCGCTGATAGGTGGGCGTTGGTTACAACCCCACGGCCAACGGCCAGTAGTACGCCATACCCGTACGCCCGAAAGTGGGATCCGTGCCAGGGAATGGGACCTACGATACTTGAGTAGTGGCACCGCCTGTGAAGCAGGGCTGTGCATGTAAGCCGTCTTTATTGCCCACACCACCGCCACGTTTACCCCGGCCGGCCCTATCTATCCGAGGGTTGAGGATCACTTGGTCGTGCATTTGACAACCGCGTGGAGCGAACGCTGCTGTGGCGAAGGCGCAGGCGCCTGCCTTCTGTTCTCCTGTGTTGCTGGGTCGGTGGGCGGGGGCCCTACGACATGCTGCGGCAGCCCTCTGGGGCCGCACCGCACGCTGCTGCACGTCTGCCTGAGCGCCATTGAACACCGAAAGCCGCAATGAAGGGGGGAGTCCCCCCCCTCTACGGACAAACATTCATACCCAAGGCAGCGCATGCGACGCAACCACCAGCAGTTCCCCGGTACACCACACGATCGCCGTAGCGGACGCTGTCGGGAGCGCAGCTCGGGGCGCGTGCGCGCGTTCGTTCCCAAAGCATGGCGCGCCACGTGCCACGTATCCTCGTGCCTCCCGCCCAGGTCCCAGCGCATGTACGGTGTGCTGCCCATCCGTGACGACGACGACGACGACGACGACGACGACGACGACGACGACGACGACGACGACGACGACGACGACGACGACGACGACGACGACGACGACGACGACGACGACGACGACGACGACGACGACGACGACGACGACGACGACGACGACGACGACGACGACGACGACGACGACGACGACGACGACGACGACGCACGGAGCGAGCCCACGCACCGCCGCATCCAACCAACATATAGACACGGACCGCGCAGCCCCACGCAGGCGGGCGGGCGGGCCGGGCAGTCCCGGGAACGGGAATCGGAAAGGCACAATCCCACCGGCCAACCCCACCCAGCCAATCGGGGTTGGGGCTTGTGGGGCGTGGGTCGCAGTCGGCGTCCGGGTGGTTTGGAACAGCACAAAGCAGCAAGCCGCGTCGCCCAAACTCCTCCAATCCGACTCCCCCAGTTCCAGCAGACAGCAAATGAGCAGCAAATGAACGGCAAGCGGACCACTCCTCCGGCACACAGCCATCAGAAGCATAACCAAAACAAAGCAATAAGCGGAAAAAGCAGCGGACACACCTGCCCAGGCGCCCGACTGTGGCACCCAGCCACCAAAGTGCAAAGGCGCCGGCGGCATTTGTTGCGGGTGTGTCCCCGTCGCAGCCCGGGCGAGCAGCCCAAGCAAAACCGCTGCGGTCAGTCGTACGGCGCGCACTCCGTACGACACCGTACGCGTGCATGCCCACATTTGGAGATCTCGTGAGCGCCGTACGGATGGCAGGTGCTGGATGCTGCGGGGGCTCAGAGCAAGAGGCGCAATTGTATGATGCGGTACGGCGCCCGTGTACGAAGCCCAGGCAGGGAAGAAGCTGAGAAATAACGAAAATGGCAAAATGAAACGCGCATACACGCGCATGCAACATGAATGATGATTGATACTTGATTGTGATGTTTAGACCGCACGGCAACAGAGGGAGATGGACAACAGAGAAGGCACTACCGGAGCTCTGGCTGGCTCCAACCGCTATTCGCCAAAGTGTGCCTCTCCTTTATTTGCGCTCCGCCGCGCGCCGCACTGCAGCAATCATCTAAAGCACATGCACGACAAAATCCAAAACGCGAACTTGAGAAGCATCAACATCCGTGCGCCGCTATGCGTGCAGCCCGCTCGTTCGCCCATTCTCCCCGGCCGCCTCCGCCGCATTGCGGCGGCGCCTGCGTCTTGATTGCGCGGCGCTGACAGCGGCGCCTGCGTCTTGGTTGCGGCGCTGACGGCGGCAGCTGCGTCTTGGTTCCGGCGCTGATGGCGGCATGCAGCGGCGGCGCAGGCGGCGCTGACGGCGGCGCCTGCGTCTTGGTTCCGGCGCTGACGGCGGCAGCTGCGTCTTGATTGCGCGGCGCTGACGGCGGCATGCAGCGGCGGCGCAGGCGGCGCTGACGGCGGCAGCTGCGTCTTGGTTCCGGCGCTGACGGCGGCATGCAGCGTCTTGGTTGCGGCGCTGACGGCGGCATGCAGCGGCGGCGCAGGCGGCGGCGCGGAGGCTCCGCCGGGCACCGCCGGCATCACAGCCTGACGCTTGTGAGCCACCCACCCACATGCGCACCCACATGTGCCCCCCCTCACGAGTACGACATACACACATACACCAACCCGGCCGCACATGCACACGTACGGCACAATGGCGGCCCGAGGATCAAGAGTCATCCGGAGCGGGCGGAGCCCCCGGCGGCTGGTCCGGCGAGGATGGCGCGCGGAGAGGCGGTTCCTTGGCCGCGGCCTGCTTGGGTGGCCGGGGCGGCGCCAAGGGTGGTTTGGGCGGCGGGCGCGGCGGCGAGGGCGGCTTGGGGGGCCGGGGCGGCGGGGAGGGAGGCCTCGGGGGGCGCGGCGGAAGCGGGGGTCGGGGCGGGCGGGGCGGGGGGCGCAGGACGGGGGACCGGGGGGCACGCGGTGCGGGCGGGGGCGGCGTAAGGGCTCCTGGCGGAGGGGGTGGCGGGCTAGGGCTGGTTGGGATTGCGTCGGGAGGTGGAGGAGGGGGAGGCGGCGTGTCCGGAGGGGGCGGGCTGGGAGGCGGGCTGGGCGAAACCACGGTACGAGGCGGCGGGCTGGGAGGCGGCGGGCTGGGAGGCGGCGGGCTGGGAGGAGGTGAGTTGGGAGGAGGTGAGTTGGGAGGTCGCGGTGGAGGCGGTTTGGGCGGAGGCGGCAGGAGCTGAGGGGGAGGCGGCCTTGGCGGCTGTGGCGGCGGCCGCGGAGGAGGTGGCGGCGGTGGAGGGGATCGTGGCGAAGGCGGTCTCGGCGGAGGATTGCCGGGGAGCACTGCGGGTGGGTTGGGTTGGGGTTGGGTTGACTGGGTTGGGGTGCTGAGGGCCATGAAAGGAACGGGCTGCCCGGAGCGGAGCAAGTACACCCTCAGACTCCCTCCGTTCTGGGCGCGCCCGTACACATGTGGAGGCCACCACCTCGGCGTACCGTACGGCACGTTTCCATACATATGTGCCGTACACACGGCGCGCAATCGCGCACGCGGGGGCACGACACCCGTTGCGCTGCAATCCAGCAGTGGACAAACAGGCCCACCCAACCGCCCGCCCACCGCCCGCCCGCTCGCGTGCAACAGCAACTCACCGGCCGCGGAAACAGTAACCGACCAGCCATACAGCACCCCAAAGTCGTACTTGGAGCAGTCCTCAATCCGCAGCGTCCACGCGCCCTCGGGGCTACGCAGCCCGAACGCCTCCACGAAGCTCTGCGCGGGCTGGTAGGCGCCCGGACCCCACACATCGGTGTTGGGGATGGCGGAGGTGGCCCACGGGTCGTCGGAGAAGGTGTAGCCGCCGCGGATGAAGTCGGAGTGGGAGTTGGGGAAGTCCAGGACGCCCGCTCGAGCCCCGTCGGGCGCAATCAGGTCGATGTCGAGCTCGCCCGCGTAGGTGTGCGTGAGGTCGAGGAAGAGAGACACGCCGAGGATGCGGCCGCGGCAGCTGCGGGGAGATGGGGCGGAGGTGGGGGGAGGGGTTGGGGTGGGGCGGGGGTGGGGTGGTGTTGGGTTGGAGGTGGGGCGGGGGTGGGGCAGGGGTGGGGCCCGACGGGTGTGAGGTCGCGGGTGCGAGTGCGGCTGCAAGCCGCCCGGCCCCCCGAGCTAACCAGCCCCTCCGCTCCAGCTCGCCTGCCGCGTTAACCTCTTCTATACGGCAGGCAGCCCCACTCACCCCGCCCACACACCAGGGTATTCCAGAAACGCCTTGCCAAGGACCTTTTCCCGTTTTCCGGCGCTGGAAACGCCTTGCCAAGGACCCTTTCCCGTGGAAATGCCTTGCCAAGGACTTTTCCCCGTTTTTTCGGGCGTTCTTGCGCCTTCCCCAGGACAAGCACATGCCTGACAGGGAAGGCGCTTTGACCGGCCTCAGGCAGGGGCAGACCCTTGCAGCCGAAGGAACCGCAAGGTGAAAGTGCCTCGCTGGCTGCCAGCAAGGTAAATGTTTTGGAGACGCCTTGGAGTACCCTGTCGCACACCCCACAGCTGCCCACGCACAAAACCCACAGCGGCCGAGCGCTGTTCGCCCGCCTCCGCCAGGCGCCGGCATGACGGCCACCCCGCCGATAACACGATAGGGGAGGGCGAGGCCCCGTGCGCTCCGGGTCCCGCTCGGTAACGCTCACGCAGGAACACACCCACACGCGCAGACGAGGGATGAGGGATGTGTTTGGGTGGTTGGTGGGTTGGGTGGGAGGGTGGGTGGGTGGGAGCGCGGGCCCCCTTACCCCGTCGGACCGCACGTGTGTGGCCTGCAGGGACACGCGGGAACCCGGCGCAAGCTCGCAAGCTCCTGGTGCAACTCCCGGAGGGGCTGCCGGGCCGCCCACGAACCGGGTCGCCCCACCGGGGCTGCCCGTCACCGGCACCTTCCTCGACTTCACCCGCACCGACTGGCATCTCTGCCGCCCCTTGGCGCCCCGTCTGCCCGCCTGCCCGCCTGCCCACCTCGCCGCACAACCACTACCAACCAACGCCACTGCCCGGAGCTACCCCGTTCAGCGCAGAGCCGCTGCGAGTGCTCTTCCCAGCGGGCGGATGCTGCCTCCGCAGCCGGCGCCACGCGAGGACCCGAAAGACGACGCACGCCCCTGGTTGGGCCCTTCCTAGCACAGCACCTGAGCAGCGCGCCCGGTGCACCCTACCCGCCCCGCAAGCCCCCGGTACATGTTTGTACATGCAACACGGGCAGAAGGCACGGGCAGACACAGACCGATCGCTCAGAGACAGCCACATAGGTCGGCTACACGTACCCTGTCATGGTGAGGTTGGTGTAGAGCATACCCTGCGGACCGTCCGGAATGGCCACAACAGGCCCGCCGTATCTTGCCGTACACTTCGATACTGCACGGGCGGCCAGGTGGGCGGCAAGCAGGGCGGGGAGTGAGTGGGTGGGGCGCAGGAGGTCAGGGCACAGGCGGCTGCATGTTGGCGTGTTTCGGCGCCCCCTCTCTACGGTAAGGCTCATAAGCGACCAGCCGCGGAAAACAAGGCCCGGGGGGTCGCTGCGGTCGCACCCTTGCTCGCTGGGAGCGGCGGGGGCGGCCGTGGCGGGGGCGGCCGTGGCGGGGGCGGCCGTGGTGGGGGCGGCCGAGGCGGGGGCGGCCGTGGTGGTGGTGGGGGCGGCCGCGGCGGGGGCGGCGGTATCCCTGCGACAAGCGACAAGCGTGGGCGGGGCGTTTGGACGTGGAAGAAGGTGCGCGTTAGCCCAAAGATGTGGTTGGCTTACGATGGTGCCGTTTGGGCAAGCAGTCAGTTGGTCGCAGGGCGCGGGGTTGGGGCTGGGCATCATAATACAGCACCCTGGGGGTGCGTGGACGTGGGTGGAGCGCATCACGCGAAACGTAAGGGGGAAGGCAGCGTGCGCATGTGGCCGAGGTGGTGGCATGGAGTGTTGGGTAGAGGGATGCCGGGCTGTGCCCTGTGCTTGGGCGGCCGCACAATCACTGAATGGACATTAGAATATGTGCACGTGGGCGTGAAGACGCGATCGTGTCAGTCGGGCCGCCCGGTCGGTCGATACCTTGACC
Source organism: Gonium pectorale (assembly GCA_001584585.1). Classification (NCBI taxonomy): domain Eukaryota; kingdom Viridiplantae; phylum Chlorophyta; class Chlorophyceae; order Chlamydomonadales; family Volvocaceae; genus Gonium; species Gonium pectorale. The sequence continues at coordinate 29,023 of LSYV01000155.1, read as the reverse complement.
ATGGGCCGCCCACCGCAACTCCAAAAGGACCAAGACGACCAGCACCAGGCTGGAGCAGCGTCTACATAAATTAGGCCACGTAGAGGTGCTCATTCGCTCTGTGCGCGTAGGAGTGGGGCGACTGGGAGTCGAGAAGTCGGGTGAGTCCCCGAGCTCATCGCATCAGCGGAGCAGCATTTGAATCTAAAAATCAAGTTTTAATGATAATAATGTCAAAGCGCTCGTGTTAGAGTGAGGTGTTGTTAGGCGACGGTGGTATTCGCTCTTCAGGTAATTGGTTCTACCTCCGACTAAGTACTGGGAGCGTAGACACTCGCGTCGACGGTGCCGCAACGAAGCCCGTATACCCAATTTCCGCGGCGTGCCCAGTACGGTCTTGTCCACTGCTGCCGCAACGTGCGTGCCAAGACTGCTGTTCATGATGTAGAATCCATTTGTCTCACACACTCACACGCCCCAGTAGGCCAGCATTACCGGTACTGGGCGAGTTACGTTTTCCTGCCTCCCGCCACCCATCGCCGCTTCCGGCTCTTACCTGCTAACAAGTGCCTCGTACCATAGATGTTCTGACCCCCAATGTTTGATGTCGGGCTTGCAGACTAGGCTGCACGTGCTGTTTGGGTCCGTAGGGGTCGGGATGCATGCCGGCTCATTGTCCCTTGGGTCAGCATCCCGGCATATGCGCTTTTCAGACGCTCATGTTTGTTTCGTATTTGCAGTAACTGGAGCTTACCCCGTTTCCCAGTTTGCAGTGTGGCGGCCTGAATCCACGTTTCCAAAATTGGCGCCCTCTTTGGCCCGCCTTTGGCAAAGTTGCTGACTGTATGTGTGTTGAACATATCATATTTATCCATATCTCTAGTTCAGCCTTCGCTGAGTCCTGTGTCCGAGTTACGCACCTGGCCGATATTGCCGCCTGTTGTAAGATACCCAGGTAATTCGAATTTTTGTGGCCTCTCGGAACGACTGGGGGCAACAAAATGCCCCCGCGAAGCTCTGGGCGCTCCCATGGCAAGGAGGGCGCCGGCGGGGGCGCACCCGCGGGTCCCCACGCCGGGCAGGCAAGCATCCGCAAAGCGTACGAGGTGCTCGGCGTGCAGGGCTTCTATTCTTCCCACGGCGCGCGCTACACCAACCCGCACGAGGCGCAAATCTTCGCGGCCATCGCGCAGCTGCTCGATGCCGTGCCCGCGGCTGCCTGGCTGGGCTTGGCAGAGCTGCCCCCGGGAGCTCTCCCGTGCATGGATCCGTACGGCCATGGTGCCGACGCTGCTGAGGCTGACGAGCACGGAAGCGGCGACGACGAGGACGTTGACGACGTGCAGCGGGGGCGTTGTGGAGAGGGCGGCGGCGGGGGAGGTGGAGGCGGCGTCGGTGGGCACCCTCACCGCCCGCACCCAGCCTCAGACGCTCCAGGCACTGCGGGACACGCGTTCACGCCGCCGCCACCGCCGTCCCATGCCGCCGCCGCGGCCATTGCGGCTGCCGTGACGGCGGGCATGGCGCCGCCCGTGCCGCTTCGCGTGCTGGACCTGGCGGCGGGCTCGGGTGAGGTGACGGCGGCCCTCCTGGACTGGAACTCGACGCATGGCATGCCTTTGACAGCGGCAGCTGCTGCTGCTACGCGCCCGCCTGCTTCCACTCTCACCTCGCCGTCCACACCGTCGCTGTCGGCATCGGGAGCAGCGGCGCAGAAGCAGCAGCAGCAGCAGCAGCAGCAGCAGCAGCAGCAGCAGCAGCAGCAGCAGCAGCCCGCACGGCGAGCAAAGGCCGGCAATGGCGGCGCGGCGGCGGCAGCGCGGCGGCCGGCGGCGCTCCTGCCGTACGACATGTACGTCACCGCGTGTGACCCGTACACCGGCGCCGCGTACGAGGCGCGCACTGGCCGTGCGGCGGAGCGCTGGTCGTTCGAGGACATCGCCGACGGGCTGCTGGCGGACTGGGAGCCCCCGACCGCGCCTACGCCCCGCCGGCTCCACCCGCCAGCGCCAGCACCAACGCCCAGCCCGGGCCCCGGCCCCAACCCGTCGACTCAGCCCGCCGCCTCCTCCTCACCCATGGCTTTGGGCGATGCGCCTCATCACCACGCGGTCCCGCCCACAACACCCCTGCAACCAGCGTCTGCAACCCCACAGCCACCGCCGCCACCGCCACCACCGCCACCACCGCCCTCCCCACTGTCTTCGCCCCCGCCGCCGCCCTTTGACCTGGTGCTCTGCTCCTTTGCGCTCCACCTCGCGCCGCCCAGCCGCCTGCACACGACGCTGGTGGCACTGTCGCTGGCGGCCCGCTGGCTGGCGATCCTGGCGCCCCACAAGCGGCCGCCCGTGACGTCCGCGGACGGCTGGGAGGGCGTGGCGGCGTGGAAGGTGGGCCGTACAAACGTACGGCTGTACCGGTCGCTCGCGGCGGCGCCGGCCGCGGTGGCGGCGGGCCCTTAAGCGGCCGCGACGGGGGCTACCGTGTATTGGGGAAGGGGGGGAGGCAGGGGTGCTGGCTGCGAAGAGCGGCAGGATGGCGACCTTGTCAAGTGAAGCGGCCCGCCGTGTTTGCGAGCGGCGGCGCCGCCTGGTCCATGGCGCCTGTGGGCTGTGACCGCAGCGTCGCCGCTGTGGGCCCTCCGGTGCGCCCCTGCTGCGCAACAGTGTTGACATCAGGTCACAAGTGTTGGGCCTTAGGTCGGTCGGGGGGCTGCGCTGCGCGCGTGTTCAGGAAACAGTGGCCCACGCGGAGGCAGCGTGGGGGCGAGGAAGACGGGGCCGGGGTCGGTACGACGATTGTACGGCCCGTGCTGTCGCTGGGCACACGCCGGTGACGTGGCTCGCCTAGGGGCTTGGCGGCGCGGGGGTGGAGTGCGGTCACGTTTTGGGCTTGGCTCGGAGCCGTTCGGCACGGGACGGGACGGGACGGGCGGAGGTCTCAGGACGCATGGCTATGGCTGAGTTCGCACGGCGCTGTGATGTTGCGTCGTCATGCTGGAGGGCACCCGCTAATATGGCACAACATTGCACACTTGAGCGTGAGTGGCACCATAAGACGAGTGGTACGCAAGTACTTGAGGAGCTAGCGTGGGGAATCTGTGACGTATTGGATGCCGGTATGCCAGAACGATGGGCAAGGGCCTTTATGGAGCTCACCTCATGACACTGATCGCCCCGCTAGGCGGTGCCGTACTCATAGGGCTGCCGAACCCGGGCCCTGATCCGTAACGTACGGCATGGGCGGATGTACGTGACAGAGTCCCTCCGTCTTGCACATGCAAGGGGGCACCCAATGTGCGGTGGCGGGAACCCAATGTGTGGCGGGAGTGGTGGCGGGAACCCAATGTGTGGCGGGAGTGGTGGCGGGAACCCAATGTGTGGCGGGAGTGGTGGCGGGAACCCAATGTGTGAGGTGAAGGCGAGGTGGTCAACTTCAGGGCGACCCGACGTTTCCTGGGCTAACTTTGTCCCGATATCGGTCTAGATTCCAGTGACACGTGCCTGAATCTTCCCCAAAATTCACGCGCTACAAGTTGTGCGAGTGCGAGGATGGTGGAAGTCTCCCGTACATACACGGCCTGGAGTGTTATGCCATAACTGAATGTGAATGGGGCGATATGTTCTTACACATGTTCTTATATGACATGCTAGCTGCATGAAGTGACACGCCACGCTGGTCACCTCGTTTTACGATGAGCACATCGGGCACCGCGCAAGCTCTGAGTAGGCACAACGAAATTAGGACAGCTCTCCGCTTCTTCCTCAACTCTTTGTACAAGCACCGGCAAGCCACCAGCGTTGCGGAACCGAAGGAAGTCCTCGCCGATTTCCTGCGCTTCAGGGCTTACACAGCGTCCCTCCAGGCGCTTCACGTGCCTCCGGAAGCGCCAAAGCCAACAAAGCACGATAAGCGGGGGAAGTGGCGCTTTTAGTCGCGGCTTGCACATCGCGGCGCAGAATGGCGACGAACTACCCAGCGGCGCCGCCATTTGCAGTGCTGACGGATCTAGGAGGGAGCCTGTGGCAGCGGCTGTCCGGAACAGGCGGGTAGGGCCAGCCTTCGGGGCGCCCAACCATCCGTCGCGGCTGGGCCGCCCCCGCGCCCGTTCCCTCCATGGGCTCTGGCAGTGACGCCACCCCGGCTCTCCGTCTGCGCTGGGCTGCGCCGCAGCGGCATGCGGACTGTGGTGGCGCCCCCCCGGGGCTCTTCGGCCCGCTCACCACCCGGGCGGAAGGCCCTGGACCGGCGCCCCTCGCGGCGCTGACCTTGTCGGCCACCTCCCCCTCCCCCTCCCCCTCATCGTCACACTCCCATACCACCGCACCGCCACCGTCTTCTGCTTTGACTCCCGTGCCATCCCTGGCGCCGCTGGCGTCTGTCTCCTCCACCTCCAACTTCCCCTCAGCCTCGGCATCCGCTGCCTCGGCGGCGGCGGCCGCCAAGGCGGAGGTGGGTCGCGCCACGTGGACGCTGCTGCACTCGCTGGCGGCGCAGTTCCCCGACCGGCCCACCCGGCAGCAGCGGCGCGACGCGGCGGAGCTGGTGTGGCTGCTCACGCGCGTCTACCCCTGCGGCGACTGCGCGGCGCACCTTGCCGAGCTCGTGAGGTGGGGGGCCGGTCGGAGGATGGTGTTGCGTGGGGGAAGGGGGGGAGGGTGGCACAAGAGGGGAGGGTGCCTGGCCAGGCCAGGCGCTTGACGGTAGGGCGGTTGGTGGCGGGCCGGAGTAAGGGGGG
>LSYV01000154.1:58063-68856 GCA_001584585.1 Gonium pectorale | reverse complement strand
GGAGAGGTGGGGAGGCGGTGTGTGTGTGTGTGTGCTCTCCGTGGGCGGAGGGAGAGGGTGCGGGTGCCGCTGCGGTCAGAGGGTCGCATGCACTGTGCCGCTGTGCGGTGGGGGCGTGTCGTGTGTCGTGTGGGGGCTGAGCGGTTGGGCGGCTGGCTGGGTTGCGTCCACCTGCCACCGCCCCCGTCCTCTGCTTGCTGTGGGGCTGGCTGGATGCCGTGGGCGGGTCGGGGCGGGGGGTAATACGGAACGGGAAACGGGTCGCATCGTGTACACCGAAGCGCATACTCAGTAGTAGGAGGAACGACGGTCTTGGGAAGGTGTGAAGACGACCTGCAAAACTGCGGTGTCAGCGACGAGCGATACGTACCGTGGCATACCTTCGCGGTTGTAGTCGCTGATATATTGCTGACATAGAGAATAGGAGGAGGCGGAGACCCCAAGCCCACCCGCCCAACCTAACACGCGGACAGACTGGCACAGCACTGACACCGCGAGCGCGGGTCTGCCCAGACGGACCTTCCCCACGGCACTGACCCATTCATCACTTTGTACTGACCTACGGGGTGGGAGGGCGGACGGCGGAAGCAGCAGAAGAAGTTAGCAGTGGACGGTGATGGAACATGCGGGGCGGGCGAGGCAAAACATGGGCAAAGCAGTTACGGGGGGGGGGGGTCGATAAATCGATCGGCTCGTTTGTGCAGCCCCAACGAACCCCCGCCCAGTGCGAGCGGGAGCGGGAGGGGCGCTCTTGTTGGACAGCGGCGGCAGGAGGGGCGTGCGGACCGGACGATGGAGCGGCAGAGGAGAGGGCTGAGGGGTGAGGGCCCTGCAGCGCGGCGGACGACAAATGCAGATGCAGGACGGAAGTCCTGGCCACCTGGCGGCTGGTTGGCACATCCCTGCGTGTCCGTGTCGTCAGCAGTCTGGGTACGTGGACAGGGTTTCGCGGGGTGGCAGTTGCCGCCAGCGCACTGGAGCGGTGGAGCCGCATGCAGCAAATGTAGCGGCCGCAGGGAGCGTAGCTGCCGCCTCGGATCGCCTCGCATCGCTCCGCTCACAGATAGAGAGCAGGCCGCAGCGACGTGGCGGGCGTCGTCAGCGTGCGTGCGCTTCCGGCAGCAGCAGCAGCAGCAGCAGCCGCTCGCAATCCTTGGTCATAGCAGGGTCTTCCGCTGCCCGGGTCGTCGTAAGTTTCTGTCCGAGATGGGGCCGAGGCAACCGTTGCCTCGGCCCCATCCAAAGTGCCAACAAACGTGACGAGAGAGGGCGGCAGGAGTACGTGGCCCCACGTGCCGCAGTAAGCTGTTGACCTGTTGTCATGCTTTGCGGAACCGCGGCCGTAGCATGTACCGCCAAGCCGCAGCTGCGGCAAAACATTTATGCATTGAGGCTGTCTGGGTCCTGCTGCCGCCGTCGGGCGGGCGAGAACAGAGAGTGCCCGGTGCCCGTGCATTGAGACCACAGCCACCGTTGAATGCAAAGCAGCCAATACTTTGAACCCCTGGCATTCGACAAAAAGGTACTGTGTGGATAGTATTAGTCGACTGCCGCGGAAAGGGCTCTGTAGGAAAATGCCCTTCCCAACCGAGCCGCGCTTAGTCATTGGTCAACGCTTTGGGGGGAGCGGCCCGCGAAAGGCCGAGTTCTACTACCCGAAGTCATCGAATACTGTAGTTCTTGCAAAAGCACCATGTATTGGCCCTCACCCCCGAACCGCATGCACGCAGTCTCATCGTTGGTGCGTAACAACTGAGCGTCCTTTCACAGGCGGGTTTCTCATGGCACACCATAAACGCCTCTCCAGCACCCTCATTCTCTGAGCTTCACTTGCACCTCCGCCGCACCACCGCATGGTCACCAACGCCGACGTGATGGGGTCATGTCCCGCGCCGCATCAGCATTCTCTCTCACTGCGCTGTCCCAAAGTCATCGCCCCGCCCGTCATGTCAGTGTCAGCTGGACGTCAGCCTAGTCCCAGCGCTGAACAGCGTACGTAGGGCACACACGCCACCACTTCCTGATGTCGTTGTGCAAATGCAGTGTGTGTTGCAACCCTCACTTGCACTACTTGCGCACGCTGCAGCTGCTTCAGCACACGCAAACTCATGCAAACGCAGCGCCCCCAACAGGCGGCCTACGGCCCGCGCTGCGCCATCCATGCTATCGTGACGGGTGACGCTAGCGGCCCGCCCTGCCACGACCTGCCCACACACACACGCAACGGAGTTTGGCCTCGCCACGACCTGCAGTTTTGCCAGTTATAAGCCAAACCACCGCCTGCTCCACACCGGTAAGCAACTCATACATGCGGTTCTGCAATTCTGTTTGGGACTTGACACAGACCATTTAAGGCCGCTTCATGCTGCGCTACATGCCGCTGGCTGCCCACGCCGCTGCACCGCCCCGTCACCTCTTCCGTCCCTTCCACCCCGGCCTGCCGTGCCACCGTGTCACCGTGCCACCCCGCCGCTCGGCCCCATTGCAAACCTCAGTCGAATTATCTCTTGCATCCTGCGCAAGCGCTGCACAACCGACACGCTAATGTACACAGCCTCGCACACAGGTTTGATAGTACAGCGGTCTATGATGCCAGCGCCATAGCAAACATTCCGCATTTGTCTAATTTGCGCAAAGGCCAGTCGCCAAAACTGAAAAATCAACACACACGCATGGACACCAAAGTGACACTGCACCTGCTTGCTCCATTCCACAGGAGATGGCGGTCGATGACGTGGGACACGCACAAACCGGGTCGCCTGGGGCACAGCAGGGTCGCCGGCCGCTCAACGCCTTCCAGGCGCCAGCAGCAGCGCATTCACAGCACGCGGCGCATGGCACCGCGAGAGGCCGCGGCGCCGCGCGCCAGCTGCTTCATGCACGCCCACACCCCGATCGCGTCGCCGGTGCGTCGGTACAGCCGCACGCCCTGCTCACGGCAGGACTTGCGCAGGATGTCGAACTTCTCCGGCTCCACGTTTTCCGCCATGAACACGGGCACCACCTTCTGCATCACGACCAAGCGTGGAAGGGTATTCACGTTCGGTCAGCTGTCGACCATCAACCTCTCGCGCAAGGATGCAAGCCTTAAGAGTGTAGCTTGCCAGGCGTGGTAGGGACTTAGATGCGTTACATCAGGAAGTGGCAACGCACCTTGCCCTTGAAAGACGTGTAGGGTGTGTTGGCATACTCGGGCAGCATGCTCTTGCGCTCGATGGTCCTCGCCTTGTCGGCAATCTCCTTAACCATGCTGCAGGCACACATACACGCACACACCGGAGCGATGGGATTCTTTCCGTTTGGTATAGCTATTACGTAAGCACACGCACACACACCCCACGACCAAGCACCGCCGTACTGCCGTACCGCCCCATGCCCCCTCTTCGGTCCCTCGCGCGCTATCACGGCCCCTTTCGGCACAACCACCGTAGCTAATTTAGGTCACGGGATCCTGCTCTGTCATTCGTCGCATTTGCGCTACGTCTCAGTACACAACTCTGAAATTCCTCGCTGTGCCCCTCCCCCGCCCTTTCCGCCGCGCGGCTTGCTTTCCCGGTGCTCGTAGGTGAGACAACGGTACGTAGTCAGCGGGTCGGGGGGCTGGGTGGGCGGGGAGTCGGGAGACATGCACCAGCCTGCATGCGACGCACGTAGTCTACACTAAGCGCATCCCATCATGGCATTGAATAGGGTCACCCCAGAGAGAATTCTGGGCCGCATCGGGGGCTACGGTGGTGGTCGCCGCGGAACTAACATGCAAGGACATCACCCCTTCGACTGCCACTGGAGCTGGGTCCTACACCGACGCCATCGCTTTCGCGCTTACGCTCGTCGTATGTCGTTTTCCTTTTCAACACACACACACACACAATGCAGTCAAAACAAGTTGCTACAGCAGGACAACCAGAGTGAAGCTATATACACCACAGTGAAGCTACATACGTTGCAACATCAACCACACAAACCCAGTGATGCCCACTACGCAGCTCTGTCGCTTGCCGCCCACGCACACACCTGGGTCCCGTGAAGGTGGACTTGTGCGACCCGACGAACGCCGTCGTCTTGCCCACAATGGCGCAGTCTACCTCCATCTCGTCGATTCGTCCACTGCGATCCTTCAGGACGCGCAGGTGCGACTTTGAGGCAGCGGTGGGGTCCCTCTGCTGCACGTCCCGCTCCACCGCCTGCAGGAAGCCATGTGGACAACCTGGTGACATAGCTTGCTAGGCCAGCACTCATGGTCATGCAAAGTCTGACGTGGAAAGATACCTGGGTCATCTCATTCTCCTGCGCCTTGGGAATGCTGCTCGTGTACCGGCGCAGGCTGGTGATGGAGGAGCCCTCAGTATCGAGCAGGTAGGTCTGCACACAATGGAAGGTAAGTACGCGCTGCTCAATATAAGGTATGGAACATGATGCTATTGCAGGTTGCTACTGATGTGCGGTCCCAATGCGTGACATCTCCACAACGCCCAAACCTGACATCGTTTGCCAAAACGTGAACAAGGATGCACGATGCATGCAGCATACATGCTGGCGGTGCCATATCTAGTTTGGCGCATGGCTGTCCTTTGGAGGCAGTTGGGAATACATGCATACCGGTATGCAGGCATAACATTCGCACCACTCACCTTGCCATCCTCCAGCTCATCGAAGTCGTTGATGGTCTCCGGCTCGCTGCCCTGCACGTCCTCCAACTCGATTAGGCCTCCCGCGTTCATCTGCTTAAAATAATCCTGTACACAGTGCACACGCCCAGAAACAGTTAGCAAACGAAGAGGAGACAGCAACAGCATGCACAAGGGGCAGTCACGAGCATGGCCATTTACATGGGTACGAGTCATTGTGGCCCCACCAACTCCTACCTGCTAGTTCGCAGGTTAAGTCAGCACTATAAGGGATGGACAGACCATCAGGCAAGGGGCCACAGGATTCCTGACCCCTCCCTTCAGCTTGGGATCGGAATGAACTATGCCTCCCCGCCCACGGGCTCCAAGCTGGGATGCCGATGTGGGCCGTGCCAACGTGAGACGCTCAAGAGCACCTAACCCGCCCTCCCCCATTCCCTGCTGCCGCACCGTGAGGTTCTTTTGGCCCTTGACCTTCATGGTTCGCCGCTTCGGCGGCTCATCCGACAGCTCGTCGACGTGCACCACGACGATGCGCTTGGACACTGTCACACACACATAGTTGGCGCAACTTAACGTTAGCAACTGTTTCGGTGTTTCTGGAGTCGGCGCCACCTCCCCCCGGGTATGACGCCGGTTCGAGGAGGGGCAGAACCATGTCCGCACGTGTTTCTTGGCACATGCGCAGACTTAGCCCCCGCCTTTCAGGCAGTAACATTCTTACTACATGAAGACCTTACATCCTGGCGGGAAAGTCAACTTGTCAGGGTCCCTGTCACCAAATTTCGCGAAGCATGTACCCGCCACAATCCATGGTTTTAGCCTTTGAGCGTTTATAACATAAACTGCTTGACTGTGGCTACAACCGCGCCCGGCTGGAGGCCAAGTACCATGAACTTCTGCTGGCGGCGTTCCCTCAACTATTCTACTGCGACCGCATTGCCCTCGCCGCCGCCGGCAAGGCCTACGATAGATGCTGCCTGCGTGCCCCAGACCGCCGCCAGCCCCGCCCCTGCCCCGCCACCGCCCCCACCCGGCACCTTGACCGAGCTCGCGCGCCGTTACTTCATTGTCCCACCCGCCAGCCCTCACGCCGTCACGCTACCTCCTCGGCGTCCCGGCACCGTCATGGAGATCTACCCCTGTACTGCGGAGCCGTGGAGCGCACACTACGCGGAGCTCTGGGCGTGCTGCCGGCAGCGCTAGCAATCACGGGGGTACTGGCGTTGTGCGCGTACGTGGTGTTGTGATGCAGTGTTGTGATGCGGCGGTCGTTTGCTGGTTGCGTGGGGGGGGGGCCGCTGGGACACCCCCAGTAACGGGACGGGTGAAACAGGGTGTGGGGTGCCTGGGTTAGTTGGAGTTTGTGTTGGAACCGTGTGATGGGTGCTCCTTCCCCATCAGGCTGTGGGTTTCGGGGGTCCTCTGTGGCTGGCCTTTTCCTGGGAGTGGGCGCGACCGGCCGCCGTGCTTTGTCATCTGCGTGAGTGCGCCCTATGGGGTTGACCCAACGCCCTGCTGTGCCGAGTGTTGCGCCTGTAACACAGCCGTCTGCCACCCTGCCTGACCCGTCCCGCCGCCCCTGCCCCTCATACCGACGCGGCCAATGCGGCCGCGTACATATCCAACTAATTTCGGTAACGCCGTGGAGTGGGGAGCAGGAGGCCAGCTCCCGCCAACCCACGGTGTTCCGCACACACACGCACACACGCCCATGCAGCAGGGATTTGGGGTCCGCGCCATTGGCTCGGGGGTGGGGTTTTCTGCGGGCACGCCCCTCCAGGGTTTCAGCACGGTAGCAGCCCCTGTAACCGCGACCGCCACGCTTCCCCCTCCCAGTTCCGGTTATAAGTTGCTGCGCCCAGCCTGACTCTTTCTCTCTTCCACCTTCTTTGTCTGGGTTGGGCTGGGATGCGTGTTCATTTGATTGCTTGCTTGCCAGTCCGCTCTTGTTCAATTCCACACGTCCGTGACACTCCCCCGCTGCCATCCTATGCCTGTGCTTCATCTACTGTCTGTAGGTGAGACTACGATCAGCGGGCGGGATTACAGAAATTAGGCGTGCCCGGTAAACGTTTTTAGCGCACGAGCCGAGGCGCATGGCAACGCATTGGGTGCATGTCGGGGACAGTTTGCTTTATGAACGCCCGACGGGTTACAGGTTTTTTCTGCGGGTGATAAGTATGACTACCGGGGCTACGCGCGCGACTACTGTCCAAGCGGTATTTGGTGGGTACTCCGTAAGTAACGCCGAGCGATGGGCCGGGTTTTTTTGTTCCGTTTCCGTACGTTGTCCAACACAGACATTTCCACCCCAACCCTGTCTCCTTTGCTGCATTCCTTGCTCTGCTTAGCCGCCTGCTGGGCAATGTCGCTCTTGAAGGTCCCTGATCCTGTGCGTCGGCTTGCACAAATGCCCGGCATTTCACGCCCGAAATCGATTCCTTCGAATAGGCCCCGCCCCGGGCGTCACCAAGCGAAGCCGGCGTCGCTGGGCACGCACCGGTTCCAGAAACCCCGTCGGACGAGCAGCTCATGACTGCTAAAGCGAGCGTTTACGTCCGCCTCCACCGCCGTGCGCGGCTCTGCACAACCGCACCTGGCTCTCGCACGTCCCAGAGCAACCTCTGGCTCTGCCCCACGACGGAAACGCCGCGTCACGCCGCGTCCGGCGCGCAACATACGCCCAGTGCTCCCACCGCATGGTTCACCCCGCGTGGCACTAGTCCGCCCCCGCCCGATAGTCCCAAACCCACTATTTCTCGCGACTACTAACATTGCGCCCCTGCCGCGCGTGAAAGCCTGCCCAGCGCCCGGGCCCCGCCGAGCTCAGGCGGCCTCATTGCGCAGGCCCGGCCCTGGAAACCTCGCTAGACGAGCGGATCCTCACACACTCGCGGCCCCCCAGGTGGTGCGCAGCTAGACGTCTTCGGCTGTGCCTGGTGTCCCAGGTGGTGGCAGTGTCACGTATGCATGGTGGTAGTACAGCCCCTGCAGACCCTCCACATCCATCCTTACCGTGCGTTAACCACCCACCCACACTCCTGACCTCTACACATCTAGCTAGCTGCGCGGTTTGGTATCTATAAAACTTAGCTGGCATGAGCCTTGTCCGCGCTTTTAACCACGCATGGGTCACACAGTCTGGAGGGAGTGCCCAACCGAAGGAAAGGCCCCCGACCTATGCCATCTTTCTGCCTAGGGGATGGGAACTTAAATCGTTTGGACCCCTGTGAGTATTGACCGTTTGAGGAGGGTTTAAGGTTTCGTGGAAAGGACACGGACCTGGATGGGGGCCCCACCTCCCACTGATGCCCCGAGCGCGCCACGCCGCGCCACGCAGCCCCCAACAACCACCAATGTGCCGAATCCCGCTCAACAGCCTCCTAGAAATGCTCACCAGCGGCAGCCGGCAGGGAGCCTGTAGGGGGGGGGGGGTACAACGGAACCCATTGACTATCGTCAATTCGTATTGGGGTAGTTATTTGCCCGCGACCTTTGCCCGAGCTGCATTCTCAATGGGTTCCGTTGTACCTCCCCCTACAGGCTCGCTGCGGGGTTGCAGCGGCAGACGTAAATCCCCGCGATGGTCAGCGTACTGTCCTGCGCTCTTCAAGATAGCTTACACACGTACGGGACACTAAAGCCGAGCCCAGGTCAAGTCTGGGGTAGCACAACCAACTCACCAGCTCCAGCCGCGCTCCCCACGCCGAGGCCAGCGGCCGAGGCTGCACGACATGGGAGCGGTAGGGGGACACGTGGGGAAAAGGAGATGTTGGTGCGGGGTTGCTGGGTGCAAGCCGCGCTCACACGTTCCGCGCACCAACGCACGGAGCCCGCGAGTGTTTTGGCACGCGAATGCGGGCTTCGCAGCAGAATTGGAAAGGCAGCACTTCAAAAACGACACCACAGCTCCTACCCTTGCTTCGCGCGAACTTGATGATTGCCTTATTGTCAGCGCCTTTCGGAAAGAAGGCGAGCTCCTTGTCCGGCAATGACGAAAGGCACGCCAGCAAATCGCCGAGCTCGTCCCCGTCCACGCCGAGCGCCTTAGCGGCAGCGTTGAAATCAGCAGCCACCTCCTCGTGGCTGACCATGCTGCTCGTCCTTGCGTTGCGGTGTGGATGCGAGAGTGCTGTGGCACAACAAGGTCTGAAAGCTACACGCTGTATGCCGAGGCAGGGTTTGTATGTTACAGGGTCAATTGCTTGGGCTAGCAGAGGGGGGTAGAATCGCCGCAAAATACCCCACGATTAAATCTTGCAGAGCTTCACGAGAGGTTTCCAAAAGTGGTTTCATTGAAACAGATGCAGGTACGACAAAGATACGGCGTGTCGAATTGTGCTGTACGGCAGGGGTCGGTCGGGGGGGTGTCAGGGTTTTTGACACGGTGCTTACAACTTTTTACCTATTGCTCCGTTTTCACTCGGAATTGCACCACTGAACTCCTTGCCTGCAATTATGACGCATTTATGAAACGAGACTTAGTGACTAGGTGGTCACGGCCCGACCGATGTCGCCCGATCGAGCCTCTCTTCTACTAGAAGCCTTGAATGGACGAACGGAAAGCGGCCACATGCTGATGACCAAGATTTCGAATTTGGAGCTGCTGCCGGACGGCTTCCAGCACGGTGCCATGTCCGCAGAGGCAACTCGCTGCGTCGCTGCCGCCGCACAGGGTTCAGCAGCATCTGGACAGCGAATACTGCAGGGCCCACAGGCCAATCCAGGCTGCCATGTTCTTTCGAAAGCCGCCAGCGCCCCAGCGCCACCCCAGCCCGAGCTGTGGCCAGGGCGGTGGCGAGCGTTCTGAAGGCGAGGGGGTCTCAGGAGTGGCTGTCGTGGAGTCAGCGGGAGGAGAAGGAAGCCAAGGAGGGGCAAGAGGGTGCAGCCGTGGGGGCTGTATGCCGCAGCAGGGTGGCTGGGGTGGGTAGCTGCTAATACGGCGTTCCGATGGTGCAATTCTCGTTTGAAACGGTCAAGGTTCTGGGATGGTACGGCAATGTCGTACTGTGTACGCCGTACATTTGTGCGCCGTACGGTCGGTTGGTCTTCGGTCCCTGACCCCTCACAAGACAGTGATTGTGGGGTCTGTCAGAAAAAATTTCTCCGCCCCCCTGGGGTTAGGTCCAGAAATGTGTGAATGTGTCACGCCAACTAACGTGGTGCTGTCTAGCTGACGTGGCTTACTGGCATTCCACTGGGAAGACTAAGCACTCTAGGTGGGACTGGCTAGCCTCAGCTGCCTCCTCGTAAGGGCGTCCGGAAATCACAAACTCGAAAGGTTACAAACAGGAATTCACGAGTCCTCGGCAGCCTTGTTATCTTCCCTGCCAGGCGTTCGTTCGCTGAACAAACGGTCACAGTAACACACACCGATCTTTCGGTGGAACCCGCCCTGCGGGCGGAATCTTTCGTTCAGCCCATAGCAGGGTCCTGCCAAAAGGCCCTGCCGTTCGTTCACACCACCGAACGGGGGTCCTATGCGTTCGTCCAAAACCGCCAAAACAGCCAATCGTGCGTTCCGTGCACTACTCAGTGTCTGTAAATCACAGAGTGCGCGACGCAGACAACTGGTCTCGCACTGGCGCTGGCCTTCTCGCCAGTCTGAACGCTCCAGGGGAACCCGCCCAGGTCACACCTAGCATGGCCGAACCCCGATACACACAAACAGTACTCGTAACGCCAATAATAGTGCTCGCTCTCAAGGCAGCACACGGAAACCAAGCAAATGGGCATTGATGTAACACACTCTTTTTAAAAAAATGAGCGCTAACGGAAGGGGCCAAACCCAACGGTTTCCTAACCAACTGCCAACAGCTCTGAGTGTTCAGCTTATCTTCCTTCTAATGGCAACCACATGAGATGGCGTGACAGCTGTCACGCCAACTAACGTGGTTACAGGTAGAAGGAAGAGAAGCTGGAACAGGACGCGTGACAGCTGTCAGAAGGAAGACAAGCTGAAACTGGACGCGTGACAGCTGTCAGAGAGCACAAAACGAAAAAGGCTAGATGGAAGAGAAAGAGAAGCTGGATACTACTTGGGGCTTGGTGCGTCGAACGCAAAGGGAAGGAGCGGAGAGGGCGCGACAGCGGTTGGGTCGTTACACGTCCGTCAAAGCCGGGGGGGGCCATGGACGAATTGCGAATATTGGGGTGGGGAAG
>LSYV01000152.1:69408-80640 GCA_001584585.1 Gonium pectorale | reverse complement strand
TGGAAGACTTTGGAGGGGGGGCTGGGGCGAGAGTGCTGATAGGTAGCTAGCGGGGGGGGGGGGAGGCGTACAAAGCGGTGTTGCACCCTACCCGTGCAAGCTAGTCCATGTTGGTATCCCTGACTTCCAACCGAGCTAACTCAGACAGGTGACCTATTGTTATACAGTCATATCACATGGAAAACTCGGCGGTAGCTTCAATCTGGGCCACATGCAGAAACAAACGAACAATGTATTGCCCAATACCCAACTCCCTCTTCATCCTCGCACCTAAGCATTATGCGAACCCAAAGCCATACACTTACATATCAAGGGTAGGATAAGGGCAATGGCGCATGCACAATTGCAGCGGTAGCCGCCGTGTGGGCCTCGCATTGACGCACTGTATCGCCTTGATTTCAGTCGTTAATTGAACCACAGGATTTCATTTTGCCGAGCTTCAACGCGTTTTCCTACCTACGCCCTTCAGAGTGAGAAAGAATCTGGGCTCATACATAGTGCATACCGAGCAGCTATTCCATTACATGAATAACCTTGAGGCTCTTTGACTATCTCAGCAACCAGCCGAGCCAGCAGACAGCTAGCCGTGATATAAGGCACTTCGGCCGAACGAAAGAACGTGTGCTTACTTGCTGCGTATACTTGACGCACTCAGCGCTGGTTCTCAGCTGAGGGTCCCTGTAAGAAGTGCCATTCAGGTAGCAGAGCCGAGTTTCATATATGTGCTGGATGCTTTTTAGTTCCAACACGCGCGCGAGAGAGAGACGACTCGCGTGTTGGGGGCCGGGGCTTTGGGAGGCAGAGATAGAGCGGCGGGGCGGCGGGGCGATCGGGTGGGAGGGCGGGGGTGCGGTGGGGTGATGGGTGGATAAGGCGGTTTGGCAGCGGCGGGCGATAGGTTGGTGGGGCGGCGGAGCGGTGGGCCAAGGGGCGGAGGGGCGGCGGCGCGGTGGGCTAAGGGGCGCCCGGGGGCGGCGGGGTGACGGTGTCTTGTTCAAGATGTAAGCCATCCTGCCAAGATAGGCGCCCTCGATGCCATAAGAGGGGCCACGTCCTGAGCCACTCAGCCCCGCGCCGTACCGCGCCCCGCGCCGAACGGCCGCCACCCAGTTCTCACCTTAAGCCACGCTATGGACTTGGGGCGCCCTTTCTTCCAATCCACAATGTACCTACTTCATCGGTAGGGAGCTGTCCGGATTTGACCACCCCAGCCAGACAGCTCACCGGTACGGCCGCGTGCGGATGTGGGGGGTGACGTTGGCGGCGGGGGCCGTGACCCCTGCGACCCGGGGCCCGGTCCGCGCCGCCTCCTCCGCCGTCCGGCGGCGCCGCCAGGCGGAGTCGTCGTCGCCCGGCAATAGCGGCGGCGCCGGCTGCGCGTCTCCGGCGGTGTCGGGAGCTGGCGGCAGCTCCAGCGCCTCTAGCGGGTTGCCGGGCGGCGCCGGTGGCTCAAAGCCCGACGAGGCGAAAGAACCACCGAAACCCTGCCCTTACTACAGCGCACCACGGCAGCCAGCCAAAACAAAAGCCGACGGCACACACAAGAATGAAGAGAAGGGACCCTGCAACTGAAGACCACAGGACAGGAGGAAGGGCGCGGCCCGGCTAAGGCTGATGGGAACCGCTGCCGTGCTGGGCTCGCAGGCTGTGCCCAGAAAAACCTGGTAACGAACGGGGGGCGTGGAAAGGCAGATATCACCGGCGTAGGTGGATGGGAACCAGTATCAGGTCACATGCCCTGCAAAACATGTGAGACTTGAAGTTACGGAAAGAAGCCCGCTGGTCTGGTTTGGGAGGCATTGGTGGCAGCGGCTTTGAGCGGGAATGGCTGGGTGGGATGGGCCGTAAGTGTACCCAATCTATCTGCAAGTCTGATGCCCGAGATGGCGAGATAGCAATTGTCCGCTTGCTTGCAAACATCCAGAGGCACTTCTGCTTCGGAGTCAAGGCGGTCAATGCCTCGTTACAAAGCATTTACCGCCAATGCATTACCCGTATAGAACACACACACACATACACGCCTACGCAACACACAAACACCCCCCAGTTCGTTGGCACACATTCACATTGACGGCGATACGGCGCACAATGCACGACACTCTTCCCGTACATACACATGCGCACCCGCACACGCTCCCCTCTTGGCGCTCCCCGTACGCTCGTATGGCACATCTAGCACATCAGGTGGCTACCATGGACCGGTATTCGCCAAACCAGAACATGCGGAGAGCAGCAATATCACTGGATTCCTCAATCCATTGTTGTCCAAAGCGACCACGCACTCGTGGCTCCAGCCCACGCACGGCTGTCTAGAATAACACATGCCAACACGTGTGTCGAGTATTATTGAGCCTAGTGCCCAGAGCAACCAAGCCGACTGCACAAGTTGGATGGCGCATACCCGCTCGGACCCTTGGAGCGAGTGTAAGGCAGTGAACGACATGACACCCCCAGCACGTCACGTTTCTCCTGGCGCATAGGTACGAGTCCACCATCAATGAACGGCAGAAAAATCGTACGTCTGCACAACTGCACACGTGTCCAACCCGAGTGTGCTGTTTGCACACAGCCAATCGACGTACGCACCGTGCACCGTGTGTGCCGTACATGTACTGCAGCACGACAGCACTGTCGTGCGCACATCCTCACAACAGCCCAAATGTGGAGCGGTGTGCGAGATCGAGGCACCCGCATAACAAGACGCGACATGGGTAGGGGGGCAGTGGTGCGGCCCCAGAATCGTTGGCTGGTTGAGGGGTCGAGGTCGACATGGTGCACCACGGCGGGCGCTTGTAGGTGTGGTGCTCTCGCCTCCTAGCTAGGTAATACTAATAATATTAGCGCGAACGAACACAACAAGTAGGTGGATCAAGTAGGGGTCCCAAGGAGCCCACATGAATCAAGGTCCCGGATGTGGCATGCCCCGCCCCCCCCCAAACCTCCCGCGGTGTCACATCACCCTCCCACATCCAGACACAACCCATGTGCGTAATTGTGCGTGTATGCGCCGCTCACACTTCTCACAACCCGGCTGCACCGTGCCGTACCGTGCCGTACCGCACACAATTGTACGGCCACATGGAATGTCATCACGGCGCAGTGCAAGCACGCTGTGCCCTCTTCTGTTCCGCCATCCGTCCACATTCACTCCCACCCATTGCCGGACCTGTTGGCAAACACTGAACCACGGCTCTGCAACTCGCAACACCCTCATCATATCGTCGTCGTGGCATTCATCATCATCAGAAGCGACCGCTGTGCTTGTTGCTGCCCCCGTGGCCACCCATGTGCGCCCCGTGGCCGCTGCCGTGCCCCATCTCCTTTTCACCACCCGAACCCTTGGGCGCCTGGCTCAGGGACGTGGCCCGGGCGAGGATCTCCTTCCACGTCTGGTACGCCTTGGTGTCGCCCGCACCACCAGGGGCTCCAGCCCCGGCACTCCCCACCGACGCCTCGCGGCCAGCCATGGTCGTGCTGCCACCGCCCCCGTCGTGCCGCATGACGTCCTTCCCGGCCACACCCCCTCCAGCCCCCGCTCCGTTGTGCGCGCCCCCGCCGGCTCCGGTGCCGGTGTGCCCGGGCGTCACCGACAGGTCCTCCGTCCCGACGCTCATCATGGACGCGCGGCGCATGGTGTTGCGGTGGTGGTGGTGGCCGTGGCCGCCCATGTGCGCCGCGGCATGGCGGGGGCCCATCAGCGCGCCGATCACCAGCCGCATCACGTCCAGCTCGGGGGGTAGCTGCGACATCATCTCGGCGATGCGGCGCTTCTGCGGGGCCGGGTACAAGGAGCGAGGAATGAGTTTCGACGTCAGGGCGTCAGCAGAGTGTGTGTGTGCTGGAGTGATAGTGGCTGGGCTTGGGAGAGCTGCAAAGCCGGCGCGGCCCAACATGCCGACCTCGTGAACTCCCCCACCCCAACCCCACCCCACAACACGCCGCACCTCCTTGTGCATGCGCCTCAGCAGCGGCAGGTAGATGTAGAACACAAAGCCCAGGAACACGGTCGCCAGCAGCAGGCACAACACCACGTGCATTACCACCACCACTGAGGGGAGGCAGGCGGATGAGGTTGGGGTCCAGGGCAGGGAGGCGGGGGTGGGTAGGCTTCACCGGGTATGCAGGCATGCGGGGGAGAGGGGAGCAGCCGGGGTCGGGTCACCTCTAGGGAGGTGTGGCGGTGTTTCGCTTTCCCAACCCGCTGTTGTTTGCCCGCGAGCATTGAACCCTCCTCCCTCGCTGCCGGTTACACTGCGGCAGCGGCCATTGAGCCCCCCTGTTTCCTTGCCTGAGTTCCAGCTCGTAACCCCCACCCTCCCCGGTTGTCTGGCCCCTGTGGCCCCTGTGCCCTGACTCCGCGCAGTTGGTGGACTTTTTGACGTGTGCCACGGTGGCATTTTCACGTGGAAATCCGGGCCGCGACCCGCCGGTGTTTTCCCGTCAGTTTCGATGACTGTTGGTGCGGGGTTGGCCGCGACCACCCGCAACCGCCCCCAGGAGGGGCTGCCGCGGGCCGCGCCCCGTGAGGTTTTGTCGAGCGCAGGCGGCTCGAATTGTTAATTGGGAGGATCCGACGCTGTCCGTTCCCCATTCTCTCGCCTTAGGCGCAGCTGCCGCCTCACCTGGTCACCGGCCACGACGCCAGTAACCTCACTCGGCAGTCCTTGTTTTTCACTGCGCCGATGCAGTACGCCTCCGCTCCTCCGGCAGCCACCTTGGCACCCGCCGCACGATCCTCAGAGGACTGGGTCGCCCTGCTGTCTCGCTCGTTAGCCGTAGCAGCCCCTGTCAGGCCCGAGCCCTTTGGCTGACTATCACCGCTCCTCCCTGACGCTGCCCTGATTCAGCTTAATCGCAGACCGGCATGGAGCCTGTCAGAGATCGTCTCGTAGCGCCTTTTAAGCGGGATAAGAAGCGCCGAGACGACGCTGAGCGCGTAGCTGAAGAATTCCTTCGCCAATTTCTCTTACAGCGCCGTCGAGACGATGGCGTGAGCAAGACTGTGCTTGCGCCCCCCAGCCGCCCATCTTCCGTGCAGGCTGCGGCCGCCCCGTGTCTGGCCGCCGCCCCCCTCCGCCCTGCGTCGGCCCGTGGTGCGCCGTTAGCTGGGGCCCCGGCAGCGGCCGGCGGTGGTGGTGCGGCGACCAAGGCGCCCCTGGCGGCTCGCCTCCGCCAGCAGGCGGAGGCGGCTGCAAGGGCGGCAGTGAGCAGCCGGCCCGAGAAAGGCACTTTGGAGCAACCGGTCGCGAAGCGCCTGGCGGTGGCGTCAACCGATGGCCTCGTTGCCCAGTCAGCACGAGCGCCAGAGGTGGCTCATGTCCGCCATCGCAAGGTGCCTGATCCGCCCAAGTTGTCCAGTGAAGGTATGGGCGGCGGCGGGGCGGCCCTAGGCGACCAAGGGGCTGATCTGTTCTGGGACAATCCCGGGGAGTTCGCCACCCCAGTTGGCGATGTCACGCCCACCCAGGCCAAACCGCCGCCGCCTATCATGCGGAATCGGCTCCGCAATCAGCTGGGAGAATGGGAGAACTGGTGTTCTAACCCGCTTGTCCTTTCGTGGGTTCGGGACGGGTTTCCCCTGTGGTGGGCGGATGGCAGTGCGCCAGAGCCTTACCAGGGGAAGAACCACTCCTCCGCCTTTGAGCACGCCGAGTTCGTTGACAAGGCGGTCAGCGAGCTGCTGGCCGCCCGGTCGGTTGAGGAGGTGCCCCGCCAGCCCCGTATGGTCTGCCCGCTAGGAGTCGTCGTGCAGGGCAGCAAGCGCCGCCTCATCTGGGACGGCAGGGCGGTCAACAAGCACCTTGAGATCCCCTCCTTCCGCTATGAGGATCTCAAGGCAGCCCCCGGCTTCCTCCTGCCCAACGACTACGTTTTCACGCTGGACCTGAAGAGCGGCTACCATCACGTGGACATTCGCCAGGACTGCTGGACTTACTTGGGCTTCAAGTGGCGGGGCAAGTTCTACGTCTTCACCCAGCTTCCCTTCGGCCTCGCCCCGGCCTGCTGGGCGTTCACCAAGCTCACGCGCGAGGTCATGCGCGGCTGGCGGCGCCAAGGTTGGCGCTGCTCGGGATATATTGACGACCAGTTCCACGCCGATCAAGACCCAGACCGGTTGGTGCGGCGGCGGGTGGACGTGCTCTCTCGGCTTGAGCGGCTCGGGTTTGTGGTGAACCGGGAGAAGTCCATGCTGGGGCCGCCCGCGCGCCTTTTTCGCTACCTGGGGATGCTCATCGACACCGAGCGGGGCACGTTCGTGGTCCCTGAGGATAAGCGCGCGCGGGTCCTGGAGGCTATCCGCAACGCCCTGCAAGCATGACGCAACCCCGTGCGCGCCATAGCCGCAATCAAGGGCCAGCTCCTGTCCATGTCCTGGGCGTTCGGCCCCTGGGCGCGCCTCCGCACCAGGGGCCTGGGCCAGCTCATCGAGACCCGTCGCTCCTGGAGCTCCCATCTTGCCCTCTCAGATGACGCCTGAGACGACCTGAGGTTCTGGCTTACCTATTTCGACCCACTTCAACGGCAAGCGCGCGCTGTGGGTGCCCACGCAAGTGTACTTCATCATCCACTGCGACGCCGCCGGCCGCTCGGCCGCCAACGTGGGGGGCTGGGGAGCTTGGACGGTCTTAGATGGCGAGCTGGAGGTGGCGCGAGGCAGCTGGGACGCCTTCACCAGCGTGCTGGGCTCCACCCCGCAAGAGCTGCACGCCGTCTACAACGCCCTGGCTTCATTCAATGGCCCGGCGGGCCTGAGCGGCCACGCCGTCAAGATCATCACCAACAACCAGAACACGGCCAACATCCTCAACAAGGGCGCCGCCAAGGCTGATGCGTGCTACTCCATCGCCATGGAGCTGCTTTGGTTCTGCGTCGAGCAGGATATCCGCCTTCAGGCGGAGTGGAGGCCCCACACCATGAACCAGCTCGCTGACTACTGGTCCAAGATCGCCGAGCCCGACAACTGGTCACTGAGGGGCAGCACCTTTCGGTGGCTCGACCGGTTGTGGGGGCCTTTTGACATCGACCTGTTTGCCTCCCACCGTAACCACCACCTGCCAACCTACTACTCCGCCTTCTTCACACCTGACACAGCGGGCGTCGACGCCTTCCGCTTCAGCTGGGGAAGGCGTTGCTGGACCAACCCGCCGTTTGGCCTGCTCCTGCGCGTTCTGCATCACGCCCGTGACTGCCGCACCCGCCTCTGCCTGATTGCCCCGCTCT
Organism: Gonium pectorale; assembly: GCA_001584585.1. Lineage (NCBI taxonomy): Eukaryota > Viridiplantae > Chlorophyta > Chlorophyceae > Chlamydomonadales > Volvocaceae > Gonium > Gonium pectorale. The sequence goes on along the minus strand of LSYV01000152.1, from coordinate 73,419 downwards.
GGCCGACCCGCGATTGGTGGTGCTTTCTGACGGAGGACGGCCGTCGGTTCCGCCCTTTTGTTCACGGCGCACGGCTGCTGGGCCCCGCCGCCGACCTGCTGCAGCCCTCCCAAGGCCGGCTGCCCAAGCGGGCGGAATCGTGGAGTCTGATGGCAGTTCTCCTTGATTTCGAGCGCCCCTCCCCCGAGCTCATAAGAGTGCCCGCCGACCCCCATGCCCCTCCACCCAGACGTTGAGCTACGGGCGTCTGCCCTACTAGGGTCGCTAGCGGACGAGGCTGACGAAGCACTCAGCGCCCTTGCCGCCTGCTTCAGCCAGGAGGCGGACTTGGCGCTGGCTGCGTCGTCGCTGCGGCAATACATAACCCCCTGGCAGGCTTTCGTCAAGTGGTGGAAGCTGCGCCGCTTACCGGGCACGGTCTACGATGTGCCCCCCGCTGTTGTCGGCCTTTACCTGTACAGCGTCTACATATCAGCTGCCGCTGATGGCGTCGGGGAGGGCCGAGTGCGGGCGGCCAGCGGCGCCATCCACGCCTTCTTCACGGCGGCTGGCGTCACCTCGCCCACGTCCCACCCGACCTGCCGTACGGCACGCCGGCTGGCGGCTAAGTATCTGGTCCCGCGCCCGTTCCTACGCGATGCGTTCACATCCGCGGACCTGGCCCGCCTTGTGGGCACCTTTGGAGGGCCGGACACAGGGTTGCGCCACCTCATGATGTGCGCCGCCGTTGCCATCATGTTCTTCAGGTTCCTGCGCTTTGACGACCTGGCGGAGGTCTGCGTCCACACAGACCTGCTAATAATCACTGAGTCCCACATGGAAATCTTCCTCCCTAGATCCAAGACGGACCAGCTCTGGAAGGGCGCCTGGGTCGTGGTGGGCCGCATCGGCGGAGCGGCCTGCCCCGTCGGCCTCGCGGAGCGGCTGTTGGAGCGCGGCGCCTACCGCCGCTCCCCGTCTCACCCACAGGAAGACGTCGGACCGCTCCTGCGGGTCGTGCAGTACACGCGCACCGGCGGCCGCCTCCAGCGGCTTGTCGGCACGCTGGCGGAGCCGGTGCACAGCACAACCTATTCGGCGTTCGCAGAGGCCCTCGGCCAGATGTGCTCGGAGGCCGGCATCACGACGCACATCACCCCGCACTTGCTGCGCATCGGCAGCAACAGTGCGGCCGCGGCCAACGGTGTGCCTGCGGAGGTGCGCAGGGCGCACGGCCGTTGGCTCTCGCCGGGCATGGTGGACCTATATACGCGGCGGTCCCCAGACACCGGCATCGACTTGACCCGCCGCATGGCCGGGCGCTTAGTAAGCGCCCGGCCTAAGGCCGCGCCGCATAGGCGCGCGGGCCTTCGAGCCTCCTCTCCTGGCTTCGAGGTGGCGGTGGGTCCCCCGTTCGGGTCGGTGTCTCTGTGGGTCTGCTGTGTAAAGGTCCTCGTCAGTGCCCCGGGTTTCGCTGCCCTTGCATCTGCCACGGCATTCTAGTGAGGGACAGCCGCTGTAGTACAGAACCAAAACAGCTGCACACAGGGAACTACTCCCGCAAACCACAGGCGGGTGCATTGGTGCACTCCTTACGAGAATGACAGACGGAAGATTTCCTTGCCAGCTGGGCATACCCAATGTCGCGGGGGCACACGGATCCAGGGGTTACAAGCGATGCTTCTGAGGATTTGGTGTGACCATGATTTGTCACTGGCTAGGTGGCAGAATGGGGAAGGCACGCCGCACGACCGATGCCTCAGCACGGCTGGTAGGGGCGGGCACGGGGGCGAGGGGAGACGGGGCACTGGCTGTTTGGGCCAGGTCGCAGTGCAATGCGCATATTCTGCATGCATGCAAGCGAAAAGCCAGTTGATGTAAGTGGCCCTAGCCCTCTTCTGCGCTCCACTCCGCTCCCTGAGTCTGCCATGTCGAACTCCACCGAAGCCAGAATCACGCAACAAACTGCCGCTGCAGCCGATAGACCAGCCAAATACAGAGTACTCCTGTGGCAGTGGCGACGCCCGTCCACACCATGGCCACCCGCCGCTGCCATTCTCGGAGAACTACCAGACCCGGAGACTTTGCTTGCGGCTACATAGGCACAGAGCATACATAGCCGCATGCCGACTGGCACAGTAAGTGGCGTCACTTGGAGGGGCTCAGACCACCACAACGACCTGCTGACGCACCTCGTCCTTAGTTCGCTACATACATCAAGATAGGCGAAACATAGCACTAACACAATGACTCAAAATCACAAAACGCATTCTGGAAAGCCGAGTGCGACCGTTCCAAACAACTTGCAAACAGCCATATTCGCAATTCGAAATGAAGGACGTGTAACCTGTAACCTGTAGAAAGTATCGGCTGTTCGCCTATTCGACGAGGTTTTTTTATTTATTTACTATACTCTTTACTCCACTAGGGAGCCTACCACCGTTGAGGCCTGGCCATTGCTAAAGGATATCGAGAGTAGCTTGCAGCTGGTTATCGTCAGCAGTGTGCTCGTGGTTTTGGCCGCCCGGGCTTTCCGGACCCAAGCCATTCGTATCTTGTAACACGTATTGAGCAGTATTTGGACCTCAGGTTTGATTGGGTCCTCGCCCCGCAGTTCTGTGACGGGATTGTTGTCCTGTTGCCACTTTCTGCCCACCATTGAAGACCTCGAACGATCATAGCATCAGCGGCAACGGGATCGCCCGCTCAACGAACAACGCACGCGACATGATGCACTATCTAAGCACCTGGCTCGATCGCCAGCACCAAGCACCCGTTCGTCCATCATGCTTGCAAGCAGAGCCACAGACTCGGCTGCCCGAAACGCCAAGCACCAAGGCAATCACGCCTAGAATGTCTTGCGAGGCATCGCGCTCTTTGTTGGGCTCTCGGAGGCTAGGTCTCTTCCGCACCACGCACGCAATAATGCGAGGCGGCTCCTCAGCCCCGTCCACTCACGCGAGACGCGACTCCTCGATGCGCTCCATCACGACTACATGCACGTCGCTCCAGGCTCCAGCAGGCTCCAGCAGGCTCCAGCAAGCTCCAGCAGGCTCCAGCAGGCTCCGACAGCTCAGATCGTTCGAGATCTTCAATGGTGGGGCATAACCACCTAGGTCCGGGCGAAACGGGGCGACGAGACAACAATCCCGCCACGAGGCATCTGGGAACGACCTGGCCACCAGAGCACACTAGAAGCGAACCGAGGACCGCTACATGTCGAGGTAACGTTACAGTGGCCTCGTTGCGCGGTGTTCTTCGGTTCGCATGCTCCTAGTGCGCTCTGGCATCCTGGTCGTCGTTCTCTTGCAGTTCAGCCGCCATTGTTGTGATGCATGCACCGCCCGCAGCTCTTTGGTTTTGCCCGGACCTAGGTGGTTGTGCCCCACCATTGAAGACCTCGAACGATCTGAGCTGTCGGAGCCACCGGAGCCTGCTGCTGGAGCCTGGAGTGACGTGCATGTAGCCGCGATGGAGCGCATCGAGGAGTCGCGTGTCACAGCATGTACTACCGTACGACATGGTCATTTCAGGGTGAACACTTCTCCGCCGCGACGCTGCGAACCTGTCCGACTGCACACACCGCTCCTATTTACAACGTATCGTATATACAATAAGCGTTACCAACAAACTGAAGTATAAGTTCCGAAGGTCAATGGAAGCACTGATTAGCCCTGCTGGTTCAGTAATAACCACCGCCGCGGCGGGCGCCAGCCCATGCAAGTGGACGCAAGCCCTAACTGTCCGCCTCAACGCCAATGGTGATGCTAGCTGCTTGTTTTATCGCTCGCGCTGGCTTGTAGCTGTTAGCGGGGCGGTCCATGGTGTACGACAGAACAGCACGCGCGTGCTTGGGGCCGTCGCCGGCTTCAGCGAGCCTCGCCGCCGGTCATACGGGTAGCAACCCGCACCGGGAGGCAGGTTGCAATGCGGAGGCGCAGATACCCGATTTTTACGCCCTCAAGCACGGCGCGAAGTGAAACTGTACGACAGATAGAACAGCACGCGCGTGCTTGGGGCCGTCGCCGGCTT
>LSYV01000151.1:51393-74059 GCA_001584585.1 Gonium pectorale | reverse complement strand
AAGCATAGGGGGTCGTCCTTCTTGTAGAGCAGGACCGTTTCGCTCTGTGTCCACACACTGGGCGTTTCCGCCTTAACCCACATGACCATGTGCAGGGTATGGATTGCCGAGTGGAGGCCCGCCGGCAGGATCTGCAGGAGCTCGTTAGGTATGCCGTCAGGTCCGGTGCTCTTGTTTCGGGACAGGGACTGTAGGCACCGGTCAAAGTTGGTGCGATCAGCGATGCTGGGGAGTAGGGAATGCGCCTCGGGAGTGGGTCGGCCTTCTAGGGATAGTGTGAACCGGTCAGGGGCCCCCGGGGCATCCCAGGGGTAATGTCGTGCCACCTCCTCGGGGCGGTATTTCCCCGTGCGGGCTCCAAACGCTGGCGCTGCTTGCGTGCTGTAGTAGGTGTGTATGGCGTCGAGGATATCTGGTCCCGTAGTTGCTACGACTCCGGTTGCCGGGTGGCGTACGGCGGGGAGGCCGTGCGGCCTGTCCCCGTTCGCGAAGATCCGTTTATGTCCTTGCCTCGGCCTGGTTGCCAGAAGCTTCTGGATCGCTTTCCTGCCTGCCTCAATCCTCTGGACTCTAATTTTCTTGCACGCTTCGCGGATGTGGGCCTTGGTTTCCCTCAGGATGGACAGGAGCTCTTCCTCCTGCCGTGGCTGGGCCCTGGTGGTGGCACCGTTGTCGGTCCCTGCTTCTTCATCATGCACTGGCGGGTGGGTTCCACTTGTGGGGTTCCCGTGTTGCCGCCCCGCGACCGTTTTTGGAGGGGTGCCGGGGCCGTCGCGGGTGCCTTGTTGAGGCTCTCGGGGGAACGCTGTCGTGCCGTCCGTTGGTTTCGGAGCTATAGGTGTGGGTGGCTGTCCAGGAGCCTTGCGTGTGTCGGCAAGTGCGGCCTTGGCGGCCTGCTGGGCTCGTATGAGGTTACGTAGTTCCTTAGACAGTCCTCTGGAGGGGTGGCTTTTTCCGGTGCCAATCGTTTTCAGCTCACACTCCGAGAGCAGAATGTCCAGGGCCTTTTCAAGGGCTGTCTGGACTTGGGCGGCCGTGTCTTGGACGCTAACGCCCATTACCCGTGGATCCTTACGCAGGGCGCTGATCATCGCGTTGTGGGTGTGTCCTCCTTCTGTGCCAGCCGCGTCAAGGGTGCCCTTGATGGCGTCTTGCACGTCGTGGAGTCGCATGGAGAGCGCGCTGATCTCACCAACAAGGGCGCTCTCGATCCGGTGCCGTGCAGACTCAAGGCGCGGACGGCTTACGGGTAGCACTACATTGCCCCACTGACGGGCGGTAGTGTCTAATGCGCGGTCTGCCTGAGCTGGCGCCGCCGGGTCAAACAGTCTGATGGCCTCCTTTGGTAGCAGTGCGTGTACAGGTCTGTGGTCAAAGTTTCCCCCGCATTCCGTCACGTAGTCCTTGTGGCGCCTGGGGCCGCCCTGGCGTTGTAGCGCTGTCAGGACGGACGGGGACACGAGAATGTCGTCGATACGGCTTTCGTGTCTAGCTCCACCCAGCTGGATTTGGGAGTAGCTGCGCTCCCGGGCTCCCGGGGTGGAGAGGGGCGCAAAGCCTGTCTGCTTAAGGAATTTGGCGTGTAGGTCGTCTGCGCGGTCCTGTTTGCCTGTGGATCGGTCGCCTGGGTGGGCTACTGCGTTGAAGTCCCCGCCAATTATGACGTGCTCCCCTGCCGTGCATGCCTTAGCGAGCGCGCTTTTGCAGTACTTGTACACCGCGTGCCGTGTGTCCTGGTGCTCCGGCATGTACACTCCTATCACCTGGAGGGGAGTTCCTCCGGGTATGGCGATGCGGCAATGGCAGACGTGTCCGTACAGATGTTGCCCTGTCTGGAGCCGTGTGAGGTGTTGCGGGCTGCTGTAGCGCTCCGCGATGGCAAGGGCAACACCTGCACTGTGGTTGTGCTTTCTGTTTGATACCTTGGGCTTGCTGCTGAGGTGGACTCGCATGCCATTAAGGCTTCGTTTGATGGTCTGTGTCACCCAGCCGCTGCCTGCATGTGTCTTTGTTTCGGTTAGCACTATGATGTCAGCATTCCAGTCGGCGGCGTTGTGCGTTACTAGGTCAATGTTTCCGTGGAGCCCGCGGACATTGTGTGTCACGATGCGTAGGTCTTTGCTTTGCGCTGCGCGCTGGTGTGACTGCACCGGCTGGTCCCTTGCTGGGTTCGGGGTCGGGTCGGAGGTAGTCTCGACTGCACAACCCTCGAGTCCGTCCTGTCCCTGCACTTCGGGGGCGGGGTGTAGTGCTCTCGCGAGCGCGTCTCGCAGTGTGTGCGGTTTCAGTCGGTTGGTTTGCCGTTTCCTAATGTGCGGGCGGGGTTGTTTTGCTTTGTGCTTCGCGCGACCTGGCACGGCGTTGCGTGTTGCTGCGCTAGGGCCGTTGCCATGTTTGGGCGACGTTTGGGCGTTCGGGGCGTCTTGTGTGTTGGCGGGGTCGGTTATTGCCTCGTCTGGCTGTCCTGGGCCTTCCGCTTGGGGTATGTGGGCGCTCCCTCGGCCAGATGTCCCTTGTGCCACTGGTGGGTGGGCTTCGGGTTCGGTGTTCATGTTTGACGGCGCTGTGCCTGCCTCCGGCGCCATGCATGCCACATCTGCCATGTGCGTGGCGGTCGCTCGTGGGGGGCCGGTGTGCTCCGCCTGTTCGGCTTGGTTCTGGGGTCGGACAAAGTCTAGAATGCTCTTTTGCCGTTTGGGCGCTCTTTCTGTGGCGTCTGCTGGTTGGTTTGTGCGCGCCGGGGCCTGTTGTTGGGCCGCGGGTCGTGTCAGTACAGCCGCTGCATGCGTGTCACCGGGGGTGGATGGCCTTTGCGGTGCTGCCGCTTCCGGTGGTGGGGGGTTGTGGGGTTGCCCAGTAGAGGGAGGTGCGGTTGTCATCAAGCCCCATCCTGGTGGGGGCCCACTGTCCCTGAACGAAAAGGCGACGTGACTAAGCGGGTTCTCGTTTTCCAAGTAGTAAACCTTGCCACGCAGCTCTCGCCAGTCTTGGGAGAGGCGTTCACGTCGGTGGGGCTTCATGGGATCGAGCACGTACCATCCGCCATCTAGAGCCTTCACCGTGTAGCAGTGTCTCTCATGGTGGATATTGAAGCCGACCGCATGTGCGTGCTCAGGCAGGCGCTCCAGGACTGATGAGCGCACGTTGATGCTGGTGGGGTCGATACGGCATAGGAACTTAATTGCCAGATGCGGTGATGCTGGTGCGGGGGCTCCGGGCCGTGCTGTGAGCTGTACCATGTGCGCTAGGTAGTGGTTCACGAGCATGGTGCTGAAGTATCCCTCCCCCGGTCTGTAGTTGACACGCACTGCCCGTGCTGCCTCGGACGGTGCCAGCATTGTGCAGAGGCTATCCGCATAGTCCAGGACGTGTTGTGGTTTTATAATTTGTCTGCCGTACAGATTGTTGATACCATGGACCTGGCATAGTTGGCGATCCTGTCTCTCCAGGTAGGCTTCCCCAACAGGAAGCTGTTGTGTGTCGACAGGTGGCCACTCGCATATGGTAGTGGGGCGTGGGCCACGGGGCTGGTTGACTGCTGGGGGTGGGTTTCCCCGCAGGGGCCCTCCAAGACGGGAGGCGTCAGGGGGGTTTACGTTAGGCCTCTCCTTTTCTGTGGGGCTGTCTGTTGGTATCTGTCTTGCGTATCTTGCCTGGCGCACTTGTGTGGTGGTGTACGCGTTATCGGTGCCGAGTACCTGGCAGAGGTGGCTTTCTTGTCTCTCAAGGAACGCTTCCCCAGTGGGGAGATGCTGGGTGTGGGCGGGGGGCCGTTGCCTTGTGGTTGGGGGGCAGGCGATATGGGTCTGGCGCAGGTCGTCCTGCTGGGGTCCACCAACCCGGGTAGCACTGGGCGGTGGGGTACATCCTCTGCCGTTTGCTGGAGGGTTCGGTGCATGACCTCGATGACAGCCTGGTGCCACAGTTGAGGCTGAGGCTGGTGGGTCGCTTGCATGCGGTCTATTGATGGGGGATAGGTGCGCTCGTGAGGCTGGGTGCAGTGGTAAGAGGCGTGGCCGTTGGGTATTGAGGTGGGCGGGGTTGGGTGAGGTTAGCCGCCTTGGGATTGGCTTCCTGTTCGGGGGGCTGCCCTGTCTTTTCCAAGTGGCATTTCTTGCAGTACGGTCGTGCATTGGACTGAGTCGGCTGGGCTGGGTCGAGGGCTTTTGTAAAAGTGCTGTGCTTTGGGATCTGGAGACTGTCCAGCCATGCCAGGTAGCGAGTATTACCAGTGTCAAAGCCAGTACTACAGAGGAGGTCCATTGGTGGACCAGCCTACAACTTCCCCAGTGGCCCTGCAGGGCGTGCCAAGTCAGTGTGACCAGGTGGGGGGCATTTATGCTAATGTGGCCCCTGGCTTCACACCAGACGTTCCCCGTATCCACGTCAGCTCTCTGGCCACAGTTACGGCACCAGGGTAGGCCAACCTGAGCGACACCCTTAACGTTCCTACAGCTGTAGATACGGGAGTCATGCCACTCAGTACCTCTCCAGGTTTTTTGTTCTAGAGTAACCTGCCCCATCTCAGCGCACCGGCCACAGTTCTCCGTCCATCCCCAGGTACAGCGGCTAGTGTGTGATCCCCTGCCAGGGCAGGCGGGAGGCGTCCTAGCATAGTCTGGATTCCAAGGAGTATAGGGGGTGGTACCATTCAGTCTCCCGCGCCAGCCACCATGGCCGTAGTCCCTTGCATCCCGGCTACGGGCTGTGGCTCCGGCTCCGGCTGCGGCTCCGGCTGCGGCTCCTGTCGCGGGGGGGGCTGCCAATGCCCTGTGAGCCACTGCCGCCTCCCACCGTGTCGTTGCTTGCCGGCACACCGTCCGCTTCTGGTCCCGCCTGGGCATGGGTGGTGAGAGCGGGTAGCTTAGCACCAGGGTTGTGCAGAGTTCATGTGCTTCAGACAGGCTGGGGCAGTTAATCTCCGCATGCTTTCGGGGGGTTTTTGAAGGGAAAGGGGAACGAATGACGGCGAGCTTTCGGGGGGAGCTATGCAGGTTCCAATGCGTGGTTGCCCTATATCTGCTAGGTACATGTAGACGTGTAGCCACCGGGGTCCCTCTCACGGTACAGCTGGAGTGGGGGCTCTCTCTATGCTGATACCCGTTTATCATTACCCACGGTACCTGCGGTTTTGGGTTCCGGCCGTTGCCCTGGGCGGCGGTGAGGTCCACGTCGAGTTTGCGGGGCATCACAACCTCCTGCAGCCCGCCATCCTCCTCGTCATCGTCCTCTAGCAGCTCGTCCAGCGTGAAGGCCGCCGGCTCCGGGCTGGCTAGGGTCTGGCAGAGGGGCAGCTCTGGTGGCTCATAGGGTTTGCTCACAAAGGCGTGGTACGCACCCTCCTGCAGGCAGGCCCGAACCTTCTTGATGTCCCCAAGTGTGGGTGCGGTGCAGAATGCCAGGGGCCGCTCACTCCCAGTGCACAGCGCCGCCCCTATCAGCGCCGGTGACATGAGGTTAAGGAGCTCATTTCCCTTGATGACGGACTTCCAGTAGATGCCCGGTTCGTTGACGTGGCTGCGCCGGGGTGCGAGACCCGGCAGGTAGGGGCGGTCGTTGGCAACGAATATGCTGTCGAAGCCCTCTGCACCCATGCAGGCCAGGAGGCCCGCACCCAGGCTGCCGCGGTCTGCGAAGCAGACAGCAAAGGCCACAATGCCTGCCAGGCACACCTTTCCCTGCTGGGGTTCCCGCTCGTGCGCCCAGTAGACATCGCCGCTGGCAGTGATGAGTCCCACGTACTGGGGCGCCTCCTCAGCTGTAATGGCGCTAAGCTCTATGTATGAGCTGGTGGAGCCGCGCACGTGCAGCGGGCGGCTGGTTTCTGATGGCGGGGGTGCAGCGGTGGCCTGTAGCTTCTGGTATTTGGCGGCTAGCATCCGCTGGGCTGGTTGCACTTTGGCCACGCGCTGCTTGACACTGAGCACAATGTCGCCCAGCTCCGAGGTGCTGATGGTGGCCGGCATCCGGCGCAGCGGTTCCACACCCAGGGTCAGGGCAAAGGCCGCCGGGTTGTGGAACGAGGGGTGGTCGTCGGGGTTGGGGTACTTGTCCGGGGTCGTCACAAACTCAATCCGGATGATGTACCCGCGCGCCCCAACGAACCAGACCCGGCCCTTGCGGGCAATGTCGTCGTATGAGGGGTCCGTGTATTGCAGCACGGCCAGCCGCTTCCGGATGTTGAGGCGCTTATATTCCTCCGGGATCAGGCTGTTGTTGTTGGCCGGGGTGCACTTAGCGCTGAGGAGGCAGGCCGCTAGGCTATGGAGGGTGTCGTGAACCGCGTAGACAGCTGTTTCCGCATCTGGGGCAGGCAGGTGTGTCGGGATGGGTTGCAGGCGTGAGCCCAGTAGCCCAACAGCAATACATGGCGGATGCATCAGGAGAGATTGCGCATGACGGCCGGGTAGCCAGACAGCGGTGCAGGCATTGAGGGGCGGTGGTTGAGGTGGTTGCGGGCTAGGGATATAGTGCCTTGCGGCCCCGGGGGGACTGACTTCTGAGTGGTGGTGGCACCTGACTATTCTGGTGCTGTTCAGGTTATATCCCAGTAGTTTTTCCGGCGGCAGTGGTCCTCCCACCGCCCTGGTTGCGCCAAGGCCGTTGTTATCTAGCGGGGCCCACTTACTGGCTTTTTCCCCGAGAGCACCTTGCTCGGCCATGTGGTGCGCCGCGCGCTTGAAGGAGTCCTCCGGCTTCTCCATGGGGGTGCCCTCGATCACCGTGATAACAGCCAGCCGGGCCGGGCTGAAGCTGGTTGTAGGGGTGTCCGTGGGCTTCAGGAGGAGGCTGACCGCCGGGGCCCCCTCAATGTAACCGGCCTGGCCCGATGGGTTCGGAATTGGGACCTTGAGCTTGCCGTCTCTGAACTTGCTGGCAATCACACAGGCATCTGTCAGTGTCCTGGTCTCAATAGAGATGCTGGTGGTCTGAATGCGTGTGCCGCCTGCGGCAACCGCTGAGCCCCTTGACTGGGTCAGGGCACGGACCTCAATCTGGCTGGGGTCCTTGAGGCCAATGCTTGCCACCTTGCCTTTGATGCGTTGTACTGTGCTGTACGTATTGGCGTCGATGACCACTCCCGACGTGGTTGCTGCTGCCATGGGCTTGCCCTCGCTGGGCAAGATGGCGATGTTATCGAGCCTGAGTACGGCCTTGTTGGCCATCCTGTTGTCCCCTCCGGTGAGTTGGTAGTGGGGTAGCCCGGCTGCTGTGGCAAGCAGGCTCGCCGGATCGGGGTCTTTCTCCAGCAATCTGCTATATTTGGCGGTCTGTTGGAGGTATGGGAGGATCTCGCCCACTGCCTCCACCGCCGTGGTGAGGTCTGCCTCGCGGGGAAGGCATGCCTCCCGCACCGATCCGGGGAGGTCCACTAGCTCCGCTGAGGAGGCTACTGTGTCCACGGCTGTGTAGTCGGCATATGGTGTGCTCTGGACAGGTTTGCCTCCTCCAGTGAGCGCATAGTTGTTTAGGCCGAGCAGGGAGGCTAGCAGTGGGGGCCTTGAGGCACCCTGCTTGGCTCGCAGTTCTAAGTACGCTCTAGGCAGTGTCAAGGCTTTCATCATTACGTTGCTGTCGCCGGTAAGCGGGAGAGGTGGTCGGCGGTTCTCCTGTCTATTGCCACATTTTGCGTTGGTGCTGCTCTGCTGCAGTAGTTTGTCAAGGTCTCTATATGCACTATGGTGTCTAGAGCCGTTGTGCTCGTGGAGCGTTTCGGTGCGGCCTTCGCCGTGCGGCCTCCCAGTGTGAGGTCCCGTGACTATGCCCTCTGTAGGTTTGGTGCAGAGCCATACTACCGTGCTTTGCATGTAAATTGCCTGGGCGTCGCCTGTCATGTTTATCCCGCGGCTGCTCTGGTTACACTCGCACGTGCGTCTGCGGCCCCCGGCGTCGGACCTGGCACGTCCTCTGCCGGTATTGCTGCGATGTTGAAGTGGTTCGCCAAGGTCTCCATGGGCGCAGCATGTGGGGCCGCTGAATTCCCAGTTCGACCTCCCAGTGGCTGTGTCACCCTTCCATTTGCTGCAATGCAGTCCCGTGCTTTCCTTGTGTGCATTGTTGTCTTGTTTGAAGTGAGTTGGTGCTGTTCGAGCACTCCATGGGGTGTTGCTCAGCGAGGCGTTAGTGCAGCAGGAGGGGGTATTATCCAGGTAAAGAAGGTTGATAGGTTGTCGCGAAGCATCGTCTAGCGGGGTCCATCGGTCCCATGGACGGGGGGCGGGTCCGATAGCCGAGGAGCCCTGGACCACCAGAGTCGTCAGGATAGAAAGCATGGTTAGCACTCTTATCTTCCACTTGGACCGTCCAGGGCATGTCCGGGGACGAGCGTTCCTGCTAGCGCCATTGACCGGGGGGTCGAGCTCCAGCGATTCCCACGCACAGCGAGTCGGAAAAGACCGTGGCATTTCGGCGTCTTCGTGCATCTTCAACTGGTCCTGATCCCCCGGAAGGCCCCGAGCCCGGCCCCCCGCCACGTGGGCGGAGCTAGCTGGCCCAGTGACCCCGAACCGATCGGAGTTGAGAGCACGAACAACAGCCATGGCAGCCTGCGCCATTTGCACGCAAGAGCGCGCAAGCCTGCCTAATGCCCCTTCGGTCGTCTCCATTGTAGCGTCGCAGCGCAAAGGTATATATTTGGGGCTTTATGTTATCATTCTATTGCAGGCTTTCGTGCCGACACTCAGACGTATCCGGGGGGCTGCAGTCAAGTCGTCTGCGCACCATCATCACCACCAAACATCATGTGCCTCCTCCCTCTACGCGCCCCGTCCGTCCATCCTTAACCCACACCGTATCCTCTTCCCTCTCCTCTTCCCTCTTCACCTCTCCTCTTCCCGTGTGTGGTGTGATTGCATAACTGCGCTGCCCCGGCCCGGAATGCTGTTGGCGAAGGTTGATCGAAACAATTGGTCACAGCCGTGCGTGTGTATCATTACTTGAATCTGCCATCGCGTCACCGAATTGCGATGCGATGCATGCCCGAAGCCAAGTACCTCTGCATGCTGATGACCAGCAGCAGTTTAGCTTTGTTAATTACACTTCATGCACTTGGTCCCTTGTCGCCGCGAAACTGCTGCAGTACCATCCGTGCTATTCACGGGTTGTCCAGAGCTCCGAACGTACTCCTTCGACGTTATCCAACCTTAACCAGATCGAAAGGAATAAGAAGCCGCTGACCTATCTTTGGCGATGCCTCCTGCTCAGTAGCCATGGCGATGCTCACCGCAGCCCGCAGCCCCAGCATGCCGCTCCACGGCCGTCCTCTATCTCAGTCGCAGTACCCAGCGGCGGCGCAGCGCTGTGCACTCAGCAACAGGCCGCTCCTGCGCTCATGTGTCGCGAGAGCGGCGGCGGCGGGCGAGCGGAGCCCTCAAGAGCGCTCGGCAGCAGCCCCGGGGACGCCGACCCATGGGTCAGCAGCCGCGCCGCCGCAGGCGAAAGAGACAGGAACCACGACGCCCGTGCAGATAGAAGTCAGCCTGTCCCTTCAGACTTCCCTGCGGCGTCTCATCCAGATAACGCGCACTGCGGGGTAGAGATGAGGACCATAACCCGCTCCCCCACCCCAATATTCGCAATTCGTCCATGGCCCCCCCGGCTTTGACGGACGTGTAACCTGTAACCTGTAACCTGTAACCTGCAAAGCCGACCCACGGGTCAGCAGCGGTCACGCCGCCAGCGGAGGCGGATTGTGTGACACTCACGTTCCCCAGCGGCAGTGCGACCATCAGCGCGCCGGCGTCCGCTTTCAACAACGCCTCCGGAGTGCTTAAGTCTGTGCTCGAGGAGCCACTGTTTAAACCATGCGTGCTGGCCCTTGATGACGGCAGCGAGGACGCGGCGGCCTGGTCAGTGGTGGTGCAGATGGCGGAGCTGCGCGCCTACCCGTCAGCGCTTGTGGCTTGGGTGGGTGTGCGCGAAGCGCACGCACGTCAGCTGGGGGGCTCGCAGTTCCGGGATGTCTTAGGCTTGTTCTGTACAGCGGTGTGTTCGTTTCCGCTTTCACTTTGAGGGGTGACGCCCTATCTACCTACCGGCGACAATGAGTCGTTACACAGGCGCACGTGTGCACGTTGACCGCAATGTAATATTCACAGTTATGCGCTGCCATACAATGCGTCGTATTGCAGACGGGGCAATGGTCCGTCGTCCTCTCGAAGGGTTGTCGCTCTTGATGGGGCAATCAAGCAACGAACGATCTATCCCGCTCGCTCCATGTGTGGGCCTTTCCTGACGACCTTGATCCCGTCCAGAGACACATGCACGTATACATAGTTCGTACATATAGTTCGTACGGACTGAAAGTTTTCCTGCGACCGGTGGCACTCATGCCGAGTAAAGCTCGCCGAGTTCACACTACATTCGTCCTCTGTTCTTTGGCCCTGACCCCCGACTGTACGTGTGCATGCGCAGAACAATGTTTGGAGCCTGCACAACCTGGCCATCAAGTATGACATGCCGGTGGTGGGCGCCGCCTGTGCCGACTTCCTCTCCCGCAACAAGGCATCGCTGACCCTGGATGCGCCCCTGGCCTCTCCCAAGAACGTGCTGATGGCGGCGTCGCTGTGCAGCCGGTACAGCAGCGGCTGCGCGACGCCAGTGGGATGCCCAGGTGTGGAGGAGCCCCTGGCTTCGGCGCTAGCCCCTCTCTCGAGCACGCGGCACGAGGGCATCAGCCGTGGCACCGCGGCCCCACGGGAGGTTGCGGCAAAGCTGCGTGCGCTGATCACTAGGACGAGCACTACGCCACGCACGTCTCTGCGGCCGTGCAGGTGCGTAGATGCATGCCGTACAGCGGGTTGTACTCCCTGGCAATTGGCGGTGCGAGTGTGGTCGCGCACATGCATGCATACATGCCTGCGTGGTTACACCTATACAATTATCGTATGCATGTGGGATGCGAGGCTCGTTCTTGTTTCCTCCTGGGTGCATGCACGGGAGCGAGCTTGCTTGTTGCCTTGGTTGCCTCCATCTGCCTGTGATCCTATATGCATGCCCTGCCTGCTGCTGCTCTTGCAATTGGACAGATAGTGCGCGTGCATATGCTGAATACTAAGGGCGAGATAGAACTGCTGCCTGCTGCGTGTGCGTGCAGCGTTAGCAGCGTGTGCGTACGTTCCGCTCATCATCACGCACGCACCCAGCTGACGCCCTTGCTTCTTTGTGCTCGCTCGCTCTCATCAGCTGCTGTATGTGTTAGCTGCGCCGGCTGGCCGCCGCCTGTGTATATGTGATTCCTTGTGTGCAGGCCAGAGTGGTGGCCGCCCTCCTGGACGCCGCAGTCAAGCACCAGTAGTTGCAAACAAACGTTCGTTGCTAGCTATCTTCCTATCCTGCTACAGCTGCAGGTTTTCATTGTTAATTGCATTCCATCCAGCAGTCCATCCGTGGTCGCGCCGGTAAGACCCATGGGATACGTTTACAGCAGCTAGCATACATGGGTGTATGTATGAGTACATACGTCCTGCCTGCGTACCTAGCAGTCGGCCCATCCCAAGATTCGTTTATGACATGACTGGGTGTGTGTGAGCTGTGGGAAGCAGTCATGCAAACCGAAGTTTTGATACCACACGTACAGTAGTACGTAGTTGTGGTTGGCATGGGAACATTGCAACATTCAGACCCGCTCGCTATGGTGCGTGCCTGGATGGTCGATCCATCTTCGGACTGCGCTGGCCCTCTGATGCTGAGTGGCCTCTGAGTTTGAACAACAGGATGTACGGTACCTACCGGTAGTGCATCTCGGACGCACGTGCCCGTGGACCCCTGGTTGGGTCTGGGCGGGCTTGCTTCTGTGTGCCGCAGTTTGTGTAGACATGCGCACGCGGATTGTCCTACATGCGCGTAGCAGGTGGATGTATCGCATGCGCTGGTCACCTGCCTCGCCCTACCTTACCTTCTATGTTCGCCATGGCATGCAAGTATGGCAGCAGATACAGCGGTCACGGCCGCTCTTACTCAGATAGCCGTCAGCGTTTGCTTCCCCAGGTATGTATGAAATGCCTATACAGATCAGCCGATGAGCCGAATTCCCACCTTTGATCCCTCTGCTAGTCCGATGTTTATGCCTCCCACGCACCAACGTTGCGACGCCACCATTACTACCGCGCGCGCTGTGCCTCGGGCCCCCGCTCCCGCCGTGCTGTTCACGGCCGTCCAAAGCTAGCGTCCAAGGCCACCTCAAGGCTCGCCTTGTCTTCCATCCTGAAGCATTATTAGGAGACAGTCACTCACTTGCGCTGTCAGCGGGGCCTCCTGTGCTCCATCCAGCCATGGCTATGCTCGTCGCGGCAGCACCCCGCCCTTCCGCCGGCGGCGTGCTGCTGCTTGGCCGTCCTCCTCGGCCGCAGACCTCTGCGGCGTTGGCGCAGCGCTGTGCCAGCTGCAGCAGGCCTCTCGTGCGCGTGGTGCGACGAACCGCAGCGGCGGCGGCAGGGGAGCGGAGCCCACCGGAGCGCTTGGCGGCCGCAGCATCGGTGACGCCGACCCACGGGTCAGCAGCCACACGGCCGGCGGTAGAGGCGGGTCGCGTAGAGCTCACCTTCCCGAGCGGCGAGACGCTCAGCGCGCAGACGTTCGCCCTACAAAACGCCTCCCGGGTGCTGAAGGAGGCTCTCTCGAAGCCGCTGGCAACGCCCGGCGTGCTGACCCTTGGCAATGATGACTGCCTTGCAGCCTGGTCAGCGGTGGTGCAGATGGCGGAGATGAGCGCCTACCCGCCGGAGCTCGTGAACTGGGTGGGTGGGCGTACATGTGTTGGCTCGCAGCTCTGCATGTCGTGTGCGTGGCCGTATTTGTCATTTAATGTGTATGTGTGTTCCAGCTTCTGGATGCATGGGGCGTGCGACATGCACCCAACCGGCAGGCAGGCGCACATACACACGCAGCAGGCAGGCCTACGGCTATCGTGCCTCGTCACAGTCGTGTGCTGCTATACCGTACCAGATGCGTGCAGCAGACATAGTTGGGGATATGCGCATGTAGTCGTCCTTTCAATGGGTCCAGCCAATGGGTTTAAAGGGTTAGCGACTGATGCCGCCTCGTGGGCTTAGTTTGGTCTCTCGTCCGTCCAGTGAACGCCTTGATTAGTTGCTCAAAAAGAGAGAAGAATACATCCAACCTTGGATCAGCGGCGCGCTAGATAGCTTGCTCATGATTTTCCCCAGCACGCAAATGCAACGTATGTAGCCCATTACTTCACGTGATTTGGCCGGTTGAACGAAATCGTCTATATATAGCCTTTGTTTTGTACTGATATTCAGGACACCCTGGCGGGCCTGCTGCGCCTGGCTGATAAGTACGACATGCCGATGGTGGGCGCCGCCTGCGCCGACTTCATCGCCCGCAACGCAACAAGGCAGCACTGACCCTACCTGAGCGAGCCCCTGACCTCGACCAAGAACTTGCTGGAGGCGGCGACACTGTGCGGCGCTGCGGCCGATAAAGCAGCGGCTGCACGTCCGGGTGCCATTGCGTGGAGGACGCCCTGGTGTCAGCGCTTTCTCAGCTTGTGAAAAGCGGTACCAACACGTATGAAGCCAACAGCTATTCAGCTGCTCCGCGCACCGTGGCAACCAGGCTGAAGGCGCTGATC
Organism: Gonium pectorale; assembly: GCA_001584585.1. Classification (NCBI taxonomy): domain Eukaryota; kingdom Viridiplantae; phylum Chlorophyta; class Chlorophyceae; order Chlamydomonadales; family Volvocaceae; genus Gonium; species Gonium pectorale. The sequence goes on along the minus strand of LSYV01000151.1, from coordinate 60,465 downwards.
AAGGATGAGCACTACGATGCACACGTCTCCCCTGCCGTGCAGGTGTGTAAGCTAGGCGGGCGGGTACACCGTACACCGTATGTATAAACCGTACATGTGCGTTTAGCGCTGCGGCAGGCAGGGGGTCACCAGTCGTGCGGCCAACTGCTGTCGGTGGTGCGTTGATTGCTGCACTTCGGAGGCTAGATCGAGAGCAGCTAGATAGCGGGGGGCAGTATGCAGATCCTTTGTATGTATATGTATTGTATGTACGGCAAGCCAATGTAAGATATACGAGGCTAGACCTACCCGTATATTGTGAGGCTCGCTCACTAGTGTTCCTGGGGGCTAGCTAGCTTGCTGCTGTTGCGCGCCTGCTGCTCACTCGCTCGATCGCTCATCAAGCGCATGTATGCCTACCTAGAATTGCAACGCACGTCCCATGTATGTCAAGCCGAACCCACCAACATACAATTGCCCATTACTTTCGGCTTATGTTGCCCCTTTTGCGTGCCTGCGCCCTTCTGCTTTCATGCCCGCCCGCTGCTGAACGCCTGCCTGTACAAATATGTGCGTGTGATTCGTTCATTGTGTGCTCGCACCGCAGGTCAGAGTGGTGGACGCCCTCCTGGACGCCGCAGTAAAGTACCTCCCACCCTATTAGTTAAACCCTGATCCTGTCTCCGGTGCTGCCTCTGCTACAGCTGCTGTGCGTATGCTGGATGGCGCTTACTGCTGGGCAATCCTGCAGCAAATGCATTAGTACCGTGCCGTAAAAGATTATAAGGCGGTGGTTGATGATATTGCATGTTTGGGAACCTTGCCTGTCCAGCCATAGATGTCTGTGCGTCACTGACGGCGGCTAGCTGCCGTACGTGCATTCACCCGTATCCTTGTGGGCGGGGTTGAAGAACTCGGCCATGCATGATGATTATGCATACATGCATGCAGCCGCTGAAGCCAAGGCATGCGGACACAACGTACGCTATCTAAACATGTTGCGCGAGCCATCCTCTTATTTGCTGTATTTGTCCTTTGATATGCATCGTGTGTGTCTGGTCACTTAACACATACCGTACCTGACTATCTATCTAGGGACTTGGGTCGGCCAACAAGCAAGGCTGTGGACGGATGCCCTCATTCGTCTGTAATGCCGATCGATTGGCGATAGCATTGGTTAAAAAGCCGCCCCCTGTATCTCTACGGATCCTGCCGTTGACCCCGCCGCTAGCCGTTCGGCCATACGTGGCATGTTGGACGGTTCTGCGTCAACGTGCGACTGCATAAATATAGTTGTCATGGCAAGGCCGCCGCACGCAGGCAGGCGATGGGAATACATTGTAACAATACTTGAGGTGTATTATCGTTTGCGGTCGACCGTATGTTGATTGAAACACACGAACGTGTATGTGGTCACTGTGTCTCAAAGGTCACTTTGGCCATACATCTGGACTGCAGTAAGTGCAGCGGCGTCCTGCCTTGCACAATCTCGCTCATCTACGCGTTAAGGCTACGCGTACGGGTAATAAACCGCACCGCCGGTTGATTAGCAGCCGCCACCCGGCCGTTCGGGGATAGCTAGCCGGCGATTTGTAACGCCATCTCAGCAGCTGGGCGGCCCCGTAAACGCAATCTGAATTTGTAGCCGCGCTCCCGCCTCCCCCGACCTCAACTGCCATTCCAAACATAAAGAGATACATACATATGTAAAGATGCCCAAACGTACACCCCAGCGAGATGTGGACGTGGAAACGTCCCCATTCCATCCAGTTCTTCATCACGGTAATGAGCCATGCACCTACCCCGCGCGCGGGCAGCAGGCAAGTGCTTAATAACAAGCCGCTAGGTAGACATCCATGCGAACATGACTGGTGAAACCACGCGAGACATCGCCGTCGACCCGTGGGTCAATTGTGCCAGCCTGGCGGAGGCGGCGGCAGCTCTGCAGCAAGTGACCAGGAGTTTGAGGCGGCTGTGCTGTATATGCAGCCTGGCGCAATATGTGGACGTGCAGCGGGTGGTTGGTTGGTTGGTTGGTTGACGGTTGGGTGCCTTGAGGGGCGCCTACCTGAATGAACAAGTTGGCCATGCAGCCCTTACTTGTGATACTAGGATGTTAAAGATGTTACGAAGCTGGAAGGGGGGGTGTCCGTGGGAGTTGAACCTACGAATCCAGTGGATCCGAAGCGTTCCGACTACACCTAGGGAAAGGGACTGAGCGCTCAGGGGGCAAGGGCAGCAGTTCAGGGCCCTTGTCCGTCCGACTGCCGCGCGCTCTATGTGTGCTATGTTGTGCTGTCTACATTGCCGAACGAGCTACCAACTGAACGAGCATGATGACACCGATGACGATGTATATACGCACATGCAACATATCATCTGCTGGAGGACACCCACCCTCCTTCGCACCTCTTCCCCTTTCCCGCCCCCTACCTGCAGCAGGCCGAGCTGGCCGCCTGTGTATGTTGTGGCGGCAGCGGAAGTAGGTCTGGCAGAGGCGATGTGGGCGGGTTGGTGGCGGCTGCGGCTGCGGTCCAATCCCAGGAGGTGTCCTCGTGCGGGGCAGCGCTTGTTGGGGCGGCGGTGGTGCGGGTGCTGGCTTATGGCTTGGGGCACTACGGACCCACCCACGCCGGGGTCGTCGGCGGCGGGGCGGCAGCGATAGAAAGGTAGACAGAGGACAGCCGCAGCGAGCGGCAGTGAGCGGCCGTGCCGTGCCTTGCACGTCCACCCATGCCGTACAGAAGTGGTGCCCTGCCTGTACGTACAACGAACGAACCATGCCTTACACGCACACAGCAGTGGTACCCTGCGCGTCGTGCTCGCCCGCCCGCCCATCCCTGTCTTCGTCCATTCCGCACGTCATCACACAGCTATGCATGGCTGTTGGTTATTAGAGCCCCGTTGATTGAATGGTTCCTCTGTCCATCATCCTCGCGGCCTGTCAGAGCAGATCCTCCTTTATGCGCCCTCCCCCGCCCTCATCGATGCACGTGTGTGTGTGTGGGGTGGGGGGGGGGGCGTTGTCTCGGGGTTCCACATGGCAGAGTGACTTTCCTCTTGATATGTACGTAGAAATATATCAGCAGGGATTTACGATTTGTTAAGTCGGTGTAGCAACTACCACATCCACATACACTTCTTTCACACGATTCACTCCAAAAGCCGAACGGGGCAGTGTCCGTGGGTGTCGATAGGGACAGGATACATGAACTCACCCTTGCTCCACGCACGCAGCCGCCAAGCTGAGGCCGCAATCAAGCAAGCTTGCAGCAGCAAATACTGCCGTGTATTACAACGGACTGTTTTGACACTCCAGACTGCTGGCACGCTCTCTATCTGACAAACCCCGACTGCTGCCAGGCACCTTCTGCCACGCTGCGTATTGCAGCAACATGCTCGGCGAAAAAAAAAGAAATGAACGCGAACGTACGCTGCGGACTTTGATATCCGGGTAGACCGCATGCGTCCTGGCGGATGAGCCCAGCCATATGAGCCCAGCCATATGAGCCCAGCCATACCATACACACCCGATGACACGAATGACCAGCTGGATTCCACGCCTGATTTAATGCGGGTACCTCGGGGAGGGAGCAACACATCAGCGGGTTACGAGCTTCGATGCCACAGCGGGGGCCGTGGTCAGCGGAGCCGCCATAGCCGCCACCAAGATGTAGTAGCCCAGGCCCGAGTCGGCGCCGCGCTCCGCCAGGCCCAGCCCGTGCGCCAGCCACTCGGCAGTGATAGGGACGATAATGGGGCGCATTAATGCGGTACAGGCACCTCGTACATGTACGGCAGGTACCGTCCCGTGGATGCGGGTGCAGCCCAGTCCAGGATCCAGTCGGAGAGCGGCTAGGCAGGTAGGCTAGGCAATAACGCCGTGCGTCGACCACCAGGTCGGCAACCTGCACGAGGGGGCGTGGGGGCGGGGGCGGGGGGGGGGGACAATGGGGCATGTGTGGCAAACAGGCGGTGTGTGCACCAGGGTGGGGGTGCAAATACCTGAGGCGGCGGCACGCACGTCTCTTCGAACTATGCCGTGACGTCGCTGCCGCTGCGGTGCTCCATTGCCGCCGCTGCAGCCGCTGTGGTGCTTCATCGCCGCCGCCGCTGGCGATTCCGACTCGTAAAGCGGCAACGCCCCAGCCAGCCCACAACACTCTGCCCGCCGCCGCCACAGCTATCGCCATCACTGTCCACCATCGTCTGAAATACAAATTCATGGACCCTCTTTCCCTTCCTCACCGCTACGCCCCGCAGTACGAATGTGTACGCGTTGCGCTGATGAGTCCCAACCAGAAGGAAAGGAAGTGGAGGGGGCGGCGCACTGGCACCGTATCTATGACGCCTGTATGGTCGGTGTCGTACATGGCATGAATGGCGGCCCGTACATCCATCCACCAAAGCGACCCAGCTGGCTGGAGCCCGGACACCCGGAGCCCCTGCTACCTGACGACCGGCACTTCCTTTCCACTGACAACACTGCTGCCGCCGCCGCCGCCCGGGCGCATCTTGTTTGCCGCCTCCTTGCTGGCGCCCGCCTGCAGCAGCGACCAAACGGCCTCCACGTGTCCTTTCTGAGCAGCAGTAGTGTGAAGAGGCGTCCATCCGTCCTGCAGTTATACACGAACGATAATACAGCCCGAGGGTGCGTCTGGTGGTCGATGACCAGCCAGGGGCGGTTGGAGTGCGTATGTGGTTGGATGAAGTAGGCCGGAATTTGCTCGATCGATGCAGTAGCACGCCTGGTCAGCAGCAGCTGGCGGCTTAAGGCCGGTGCGCCGCTGTCCAAATGCCGTCGTACGCTGGCTGTCAGTCAACTCCCACAGCGTGGCTCCCACTGACGACATGACCGCTGCCACCGCTACCGCACCCGTCTGCCCAAGGGGGCCGGTTGTAAGGTGGTGTTCTAACTATGGCGTAATGAAGTTTACAGCCCATAGACCTCAGCACATTATGAGCGCAAAGCAGTGTGGGACATTGATCGCAACGCCTGCCTCAAGAGCATCAGACAACCGCGAGATAGCTCTTAGGCACCTAACAGCACCACACAAACCGAAACAGCGTCTGACGACAGTAGCGGTTACTGGTTAGGAGCAGAACAGCGTAAGACAGCCGCGCGGATAGTAACAACGTTCTCAACAACACCGGACAACCGTGTGTCTCAGAGGTACCTAACAGCACCAAACAACCCAAATAAGCATCTGACAGTAGTTAGCCCGTGCACGCACAGTGACAAGCCCGAACAGAATCGTAACGTACTCCAATCCCTGTTTGGCTAACAACGTTGTCAGAAGTCTATAAGAGGCGTGCACCCGTGGGTCACGTTGTTAACGTAGTGTTGTTTTGCGTTCTATGATCAAACCCAATAAATGGATGCGAACGGGTACACGCAATGCATACTACCCCAGGCGCTGAAGACTTGAACAATCAACCTGTACCAGAAGAAAGAATCTTTGACAGTACTGGTGTCAGTCGCTCACCCGCAAACGCACGGTAATAACATATCAGTATCAGAACCCACATCAGATCGTTGTTTGAGAAACAACGTCGTCAGAAGACAGTTTTAGCCGTTTTTCACACCCTATTGTTAGTTGGTGGGGCCTTCTGCCCACTGCCATAGCTGTGGCAGTTCGTGCTGCAGCACTTTGCCGCCGTGTACTGGAACAACATTTGCAGGAGGCCATTGTCCAGCTGAAGTTTGGACAGCGACCTGTCCTCATCACGCAGCAGGTGGCGGCCGATTTGATAGAGTTGGTCCAGTACGACGAAGGCCGAAACTGAGCATGACACCAGCGCGACGACCGTGAAACCTGCCAGGCTGCGCACGGTGGGGCGGGCGCTGCTGTATGTTTACTGTATGCAAATAATGCATGATTGGTGTGACATCCGATAAACTTTCACATGCAGATAATAACCGACCACGTACGCACCTGTTATTGTACATTTGGATGCCTAGCTGTGGAATACTCTCGAGGAACAGCTCTGCCACGATGAGCCGTTGCGTAAGGCCCACAATGGTGCTGCCACTGCTGCTGCTGCCGCCGCCGCTGCGCTCCACCACCCATGTTTGCAGCCACCATTGACGCAGCTTCTCGCACGTTAAGAGCTTGCTCAGCACCAAGAAACAGCCGCAGAGCAACGAGGTAACCGACAGCAGCAGGCCCACGGTGATGGACGCCATTACACATGCTGCGGCTGCAATGTAGGTTAGAAGCGTCAGGAGGACCAGCAGAACCCACACGATGACATTTGCCAGGGTGAGGAGGTTGGCGTCCCAACGTTCTTTGCACATGTCCCTCATCATGTTGCATGCTTTTGCAGCTGGGGCTTGGGCGACCTGGTAGGCTCCCACCACCGGCCTCGGCAGCTTGTGCTTCGCATTCCACAGCCCACCACCAATGTCAACGACGAGGAAGGGTATCACCTGGGCGAAGATGCAGATGAGGCACGCCCACCGCAGGTATGGGGAGTAAAAGGGCGCCGATACCAGGTACACGGTATCCGATATGACGTCAGCGCTTGAAAGAAGAATGGTGGCCCAACCTTTGGGTTTCTCACGTGCGATAATGAGCCCCACAGCAGCGATGGTCACTGTACCCACGCTTAGGGACAAAATGAAGACAGGCCATGCGGTGGAGGATACGTCGATGATGCTTGCAGGTGGTGGTGGACTTGGGGGACGCGGAGGAGAGGGCGGAGACGGTGGGGAAGGAGGAGGGGATGGGCTGGGTGGGGGCGAGGGAGGTGTAGGTGATGGAGGCAGAGGTGGGAAAGGATAGGGTGATGGAGGTGTAGGTGATGGAGGATAGGGTGAGGGGGGTGAAGGTGAGGGCGGTGAAGGTGAGGGAGGATAGGGTGAGGGGGGTGGAGGTGGAGGTGAGGGAGGAGGAGGCAGCGCTGCCACCATGCCAAGGTCCACAAACGGCAGGTTGTCGCCCATCTCGCCTGGTTCATCACCCCTGCATGCAGCACAGTGGGGAAGGACCCAGGGTGAGGGAAAGCGGGAAGAACTAGTAGAAGGGCCTCGGGGCAAATCTGCTTAGAAAACCATTCACTGCCTTGGTTGACCCTCTTACCCCTGCCTGGTATGGACGCCCCAAGCCACACTCAGGAAACGGGGTATAATTCATATCAGGGCTTTCCTTCGGTATGGCTTCGTTGCTGCCTATTTGCGGCTTCATAAGGAATTTTGCAAAGAATAAACGAAGCAGGCAACATGTATATATATGAGATAGCACCCATACATCACGCACGTGTGCGAATATTTGCAGGCAGCCGTTGCGTAACGCAGCTAACATAGCAGCATACATATTTCTCGGATGGTCACAGTGTGCCCATTTGCCTTCGGCTTTTCACCAGGGGCTAGTCTGAATGCACAAAGTTCAAATGAAGCAAGCGCGCTGGCATGCCCGAGGCCGAGGCTGAGGCTGGCGGGCCGTATCGCGAATCTACCACCATGATATAGGTATGAGCTTAGTACAACAGCCATTCTCCATCGGCTGCTTCATTCCGCAGTGTCGGCGCCCTTCACGCCATTCCGGGCCATTTGGGAGCCATCCTACCAAGCCTCCGAACCTACCCTAGGGCCCCCCGCCCGCCACCTGCATGCATGGCTTATTAAAGTTATGGGAATCTGATGTTGTACGTTACTGACCGGCCAAGGATCTCACCAGCGATCTTTCACTGTGTAACCATTGTCGACAGGAATTAGTAGAATTAGAGGAGCCGAGAAGAGTACAATGCAATAGAGCGGAAAAGGTGGTAGCTGTCGTGTTGTCATCAGCAGCACGCATGTCACGATTTGGCCAATCGCTGTGTTGCAGCGGGCTGAGTTGCGTCTCCATGCTTCTCCCGTATTCGTTGAACCTTTATCTAGTTCCGTGCATGCGCGTATGTCTAGCATGTCCTTTTACGGCCGGGCGCCATAGTGCCTTCAGTTCCAGTTTTCTGTTCTAAACGTTTACTCCAATCATCCTAATCATCCTAAGTTGACGGTGCATCGCCCCTAGACATGGCGCTTAATGGGCCCACATAGGCAGGGCGCTTCGTGGCAGGGCTTTGGTTTCACGCTTGGGTACGGAGCTTCGGTTACACGCTTCCTTGTCGCCAGCTCACCCGGTCGTACCTCGTCCACACTTGGTGTGGAACTGCCTCTTCCACACCGGGTGTGGAACTATCGCCGCGGCCCCGCTTTTCAACCAGGTACTTTGTATATGCCATTAGGCGCGTATTCTATGTCTACCGCTGTGTGTGGCCCGTCACTGCGGCCTCGATTGACGCGGTCGTCCGCGGCTGGCTCCATAACAGTCCAGCTTTACCCAGATCATCATGAAGCTCCGATGTCAACGTCATGCGTTTTGGCAGCGTTGACGCCGGGCCATTCTCGTTGGGACCCGCGAGCGGCGCAACGGGCCGGCCGCACAGCTTGCGATTGGGGACAAATCAATGCAATGGGGCTTCAGAGGAGCAGCTTGATACGGCTTGAAGGGCAAAAGGAGCCAGGAGCCACTGCGATGCAGTCCCCTGGCTCCTCGTGACCAGTCGCACAGCGTCCTGGTTGTGACAAGCGTGCGCTGGCATGTATACACAGTAATTGATGCACATGGAGGGCCATTGTGGCGGGTATGGGCACGTGCCGGTGGGCCGGACCCATGGGCCTCTACCTTCCCGCGGCCAACCCCCAATGGCCCACCTTTACTTGTAAGCAAGTCACGGTTGGCATCGGCAGGGAGCTCTATGTGTATGGGGGCGAAGGGTCTGCGAGTTTCCCCCCGTCATGGGGAATGTGAGTGTGCGATTAGGGTGGTGAACTGGGGGGGCATGGGTACGTCACCACTGGCTCCACACACCCTCAATACCAGCCGCCCCCCTCTTGGTCACACGTCAGGGTATGTATGGGCATGGTGCCTGTCGGTTGGGATGGGCCGGAGCGGCTCGGGCGGTCGTACGGATGGGCTGGGAGGCTGTGGAGCCATGGGTGACGTACCCATGCCCCCACCCGAAACGCACATCCACCTCCCCCACGCCTCGCCCCCTCAATACCAGCCGCCCCACCCTTGGTCACACGTCAGGGTATGTATGGGCATG